>KZ652449.1:78280-94081 GCA_001010745.2 Gerris buenoi | reverse complement strand
GATAAGTCCCATGAAGAACTGTCAAATCAGTTATCTACCTTACAAGAGACAGTAGACAAAATGAACACTCGGGCCGGAGAAATTGAAGAGAATCTGAGGCAAGTAGAAACTAGACTTGAAAATCTGGAGACAGAAAATTTTATCCTGCATCAGTCCCTCGAAAGTATGGAGAAGAAGTGTGACGAACTCCTACAGTACTCATACCGCGACAATTTAATTTTGGCAGGTATTCCTGAGTCACAGAATGAGGACTTATGGGAAGTTTTACATGATGTGACTAAAGCTATTAATGTACAGTTTAATGAATTAGAGATTAGTACAGCTCACAGACTACCAACTAGAAATTCTAAGTATTACAAGCCGATAGTTATAAAATTTAACCGGCGTGTTGTCAGAGATAACTGGCTTCGGAGTTATAAAAAAATAGCATGGGAAGACACCTCTGCTCCAGGTATATCATTAAGGCTAGTGAATAAGAACTTTCCTGATAGTAGGGTCTTTCTCTCAGAACACCTCACAGCCAAGTCAAAGTCACTACTGGACATTATTAAGCAAAGAGCTACTGACATGGGCTACAAGTATACGTGGAGAGATAATAATAAAATATTGGTGCGGAAAGAGATCGGCGCTCCAGCGATTGTCATCAAAGGCGTAGCGAATTTGACTAACTTATTGTAAAAAAATGTTAACGCAAATACTTATGACTTTTTTAGGGATTTAAACAAATATAATAAAATTAAAACTATTATGTATACCAAAGATAATAGTAAGTCTCTTCAAGATAACGGTCTTAAATGTTTTCACACTAATATTAGGAGTATCAGAAAAATTTTTAATCAACTTGAAGTTTTGCTAGAATATTTTAAGTTGGATTTTCAAGTTATAGCTCTGACAGAGGCCTGGTTACGGGATTATCACTCAGCCTTCGACTTATCTGGATATAAATCGTATTATCACGAAAGAAAAAATAATTCAGAAGGTATTGTAATTTATGTTAAGTCTGATATTGATGTATTTAAAGTAGAGCATGGGAGTGTGAGTGATTGTAATAGTTTGTCTCTTCACTGTAGATTTCAAAACAAACATATTTTAGTTACAACTATATACAGGTCATGGCAGGTTAATTTAGATTATTTTCTAAGTAATCTGTCAATATTCTTAAAAGAGCATAGTACTCACTAGGACTAAGGATCAGGAATGATTAACAAATGGATTAGACTATCTCACTAATTTTAGTAAAAATGTAATACAGGTATAGATTTAGAAAAACAAATATTCTTAACAGTCTTTATTTAATTATAGAAAAAAAGATTCTTCAATTACTAATATCCAAATTTAAAAAATATACAAAATTTTACACAAAATCAATTGATTTACTTAAGTTTTGTCCAATTTAATCAAAAACAACTTTTTTCCCTTCAAAATTTGCAATTGTTGAGATTTTCTTTTTTGCTGCCCAAGACGGATGAAGTTTCTCATCCGTTAATACTTTGGTTTCTTTTGTTCTATCATTAAATTTATTATTTTTAAATGGTCGTTCGACTTTATCAAACTTTTTAATATTCTTATTATTAAAATTACTATTTGTATTTAATTGTTTTTTATTATTGAAGGTCTTAAATTGTGCTTGTTTATTCGGTTGAAATTTATTTGAATTGTTAAACGCATTAAAACTGGATGTTTCTTCTTCTTCTTCATCGTCATCATCATGTTCAATTTCTCCGACATTTTTCTTAACAACTTGATCAATAGTTTTATAAGGCTTGTTATCACTAGAGAGAAAGAACGGGTCAACTTTCTGCTTTATGACCTGCTTTACAGGTGAATTTTCATGTTTTCTCTTAACTCCATTATTTGACTTATCATTTGAAGACATTTTACCAATTTCAATAGATTTGTCAGTTAACTTAGCTTCCTGATTTTTTACTGGTTTCTTAGATAATTTATCAGATGAAATTGGTTGTGCATCTTGTTTCTTAACAAATTTCTTGGTGAACATTTCTGTTAGATTTGTTTTTTCGGGAACCTTAGCTTCTTGTTTTTTCTCTGATTTCTTAAATAATTTTTCAGATAAGATTGGTTTCTCAGTAAAATTATTTACTTGTTGATTCTCAGATTTAAGTTCATTTGTTTTTTCTATTAAATGTTTATTCCTAGATTTGTTTATGTTATTTTTCTTTTTGTTGACATTTTTAACTCTCATCGATGATTGATTTTGAGAAATGTCAGAAAGATTAAAATCATCCGAGGAAACCGAAAATCTATTTCCTCTAGTACAAACAATTGAATCATCTATATTTAAAGTATTATCATTTCTTGAATCAGAAATTTCATTTTCCGATTCAGAGAAGACTTCTACATTTTGTGATATTTCATTATCTGATTCATTCGAGTCTTCTCCAGATTGTGCTATTTCATTATCAGATCCTGATAAATCATTTTCATTTTCACCCTCTTCATTATTAGAATCTGAACCTGAACTTTTAGATTTGTTTGATTCAATAGCTCCTTCAGCTTTTTTCTTCTTCGATTTATCCTTATTAGATTTAAGCTTCTCACGTTTCTTCAAAGCCACTAAAACTTTAGGGAATTCAATTTCCCAAGATGGATATTTGGCACGGAATTGTTTAACAACTGGTGGTATACTTTTATGAATTGATAATCTTGCAAGTGCCTTCAGTCTAAAACTTGACTCCACCTGTAAAATACATTGATTATTACAGTGAATTATATTTATTTGATGCATATTAAATTTGTTCCAACCAAGCAGTGTATTGTCCACGGTATAGCCACAAGCATGCACATTGGAAAAAAGTTGTTCCTACCCAACTTGTGACAGTATTTTGTACCGTCCTCCAAACTGCTCCCACCCATGCAGGGATCGTTTGTGAACCGTTTAGTGTATGGTCCAAATGATCCTCTGACAATACCAAGTACTAGTTGGTAAGACATGTGCAGTTATGCCAATAGAAAGGCTTTCTAACTGTTAGATTTTCAAGAATGTTTTTAATACACAGTGCGAATTAATAGTCCTAATCCACAAGTGCATAAAACCTGTCCTAAACCACTACAGAACGATCGACGGGGTGATACAAAGGACGATACAAATAGGGAAGTTGGAACAAACTTATTCTAAACACAAATCTAATATGGATATGGACAGGGTGAGCCAAATGTATCTGCATGCCTCAACCCGTACGTGAGCACCGTGCTCAGTGTGGATAGGGTTTCAACTACTCAGTGTGGATAGGGGTCGGGCCGAACAATATGAGCCGATTCCCCTTCTCATTTCCAATAAATATAATATACAGTAGAATCCCGATATATCGTATCTTCAAGGGGTCAAAGAAAAAATACGATATATCGAGTAGTTCACTAAATCAGGATTATGAAATATTGATGGTAAAAAAAAGAAAAATGAATGTAATTAATTAAGACTTGTATTTATTTTACACACAAACTTCACTGTGTATGATCATAAAAAAATTAAATATGTACTTGGTTTAAAAAATATATATATATAAAATTTGTTTTTTGAATTAAACCATTTGTTCGGGTGTTATCCATAGCATTTTATCCGAGTAGAACAGAAGGAGGTAAACAATCAAATCTTGGAAAAGGGTCCCCTCCTTTCAAATACGTTTAACCGCGATTTTTCTCAGAATTATAAGAGTTATTCCTTCATCTAGAATCTAGGCTGTCCAGGAATTACATTTGGTTTGGACACAATCACACTCTACCCCCTGAGTCTTTGTTTAATACCGATCAAACGTCACGTGAGAGTTCTAATTTTTNAAAAGATGGCACCAAATTATTATTCATTTTTTGTAAATGCACTTTATTATTTTTTTTAAGAAGGGAATAGGTATGTAAATAAGATGAGTTTAGCCAAGAAATATATTCTATCGATGGACACGTAAACGCTACTGACAGACAAGATGCATAGTTTGTTAAATGTAAGAAGCTCGCTTCAAATATTTCTTCATACATCCAATAAATAATCATCTAACTTACCAATTTATTCAGTTCAAATTTATTAAGTGAACTCATGTTGCTATTATTTTAC
Organism: Gerris buenoi; assembly: GCA_001010745.2. NCBI lineage: Eukaryota > Metazoa > Arthropoda > Insecta > Hemiptera > Gerridae > Gerris > Gerris buenoi. The sequence continues at coordinate 90,015 of KZ652449.1, read as the reverse complement.
AATAACTGTTTACTATTAATTATGTCTTTTCAACCCACAATAACAAATTAAAGTAACCAAATCTATAAAACACCCAATATTTTCACATGAAAAAATTTACGCTTAAAACATACAAGTTAAAAAGTACAATAATTACAAAAAATTAAGTATTAACAGCATGATCAGTTTCAGTAGTAAGATAACCTAACTAAAACCTTTTTATTTTAGTTTAGGTTATTTCTTTTATCGATTTGTATTTTTTAAATCAATATTTTAAATTAAACCAGGTTCATTTAAAATATGTTATGCGGTTTAAATCGTCTTCGAGTTATTTTAATTGAGTTTATTTTATCGTTTTAAAAAGTTTAGTTTTATAGTGTAAGTTAAGAACATTTTAATTTTTCATTAAAAGAAAAGGAAAATTTTATTGTTTTTGTGGTACCTAAGATAAAACTGGTTTAATATTTGTTTGAAATACATCATTATATTTTAAGAATGATTCTGGATTATTGTGTGACATTTAAGTGATTTTTTTTTTTCTTTAGTAAAATTATGTTCAGCTTTTTCTCTCTCTAGTTCTAGTTGCCATGAATTATTAACGTTTATTTCCTAATACCAGTGCGTGTTTATTTCTAATCCATCTGTGTGTAAGATGTGCCAGTTCATTCCTTTAAGTTTATAATTAAATTATTGTCCAGTGTATATAAATGTCTGATAGGATGGAAGGGTATTTCGGTCCTAGAGAAGACGGCAATCAGAGAACCGACACTAGCAGTTATGACTACAATGATTGGGCCCTTGTAAATGAAGATGCTTACCGTTCTAGATTTTCTGGTAGACCTAGGCAATTAGATTTATCTTCGTCTCGAATGCAAAGACAAAAGTTTCATAACGTTATTCCTGAAACTCCTGAAGAAGGTAAGTGGTTCAACGTCGCAGTTTATTTTTTTTTCACAATTAATTTATATTAATAATGAAGTTGCCGTTCTAATACTTAATGTTTTACTAAAAAATCAGCCAAATTATACAGTCTCATAGTTTGCTCATGTGTCTGATTTTTTTATGGACATCTATATCATATTTAACAGAGAAAATGAAGTCTTTAGGTGTCTCTATCAACTTCCCACAGGTATTAGGTTGCAAAACCTGATATCTGGTGGCATTGTGGTCAATTGTTTTAACAGAATGGGATATTTGATTTCCTGTAATAGAGAAGGTACATGTTACACAACTCAACATCTTGCATTTATGTTTTTAAATTTAGGTAGCCTTAAGTTTGTTGACTATTATTATANATACCAACTCTAGAAGGGTGGAATTTATTCAATTTATTTCCTTGTTCTTTTTTACAGTGTTACTTTTGCCATTATCACTCCCTTCTATTCAGCGAGTCTGGTTGAAACTGTACAGAGTGATATTGCTAGTGAGAAGCCAGGAATATTTGACGTATTTAAAAGTGACTCGTTACACCGCCTTTCTGGATGGAGCATAGATTTCAGAGTTGTTTATGGATATTTATAACTGGTTTAATATTTGTTTGAAATACATCATTATATTTTAAGAATGATTCTGGATTATTGTGTGACATTTAAGTGATTTTTTTTTCTTTAGTAAAATTATGTTCAGCTTTTTCTCTCTCTAGTTCTAGTTGCCATGAATTATTAACGTTTATTTCCTAATACCAGTGCGTGTTTATTTCTAATCCATCTGTGTGTAAGATGTGCCAGTTCATTCCTTTAAGTTTATAATTAAATTATTGTCCAGTGTATATAAATGTCTGATAGGATGGAAGGGTATTTCGGTCCTAGAGAAGACGGCAATCAGAGAACCGACACTAGCAGTTATGACTACAATGATTGGGCCCTTGTAAATGAAGATGCTTACCGTTCTAGATTTTCTGGTAGACCTAGGCAATTAGATTTATCTTCGTCTCGAATGCAAAGACAAAAGTTCCATAACGTTATTCCTGAAACTCCTGAAGAAGGTAAGTGGTTCAACGTCGCAGTTTATTTTTTTTTCACAATTAATTTATATTAATAATGAAGTTGCCGTTCTAATACTTAATGTTTTACTAAAAAATCAGCCAAATTATACAGTCTCATAGTTTGCTCATGTGTCTGATTTTTTTATGGACATCTATATCATATTTAACAGAGAAAATGAAGTCTTTAGGTGTCTCTATCAACTTCCCACAGGTATTAGGTTGCAAAACCTGATATCTGGTGGCATTGTGGTCAATTGTTTTAACAGAATGGGATATTTGATTTCCTGTAATAGAGAAGGTACATGTTACACAACTCAACATCTTGTATTTATGTTTTTAAATTTAGGTAGCCTTAAGTTTGTTGACTATTATTATACCTACTTTTCAATAAGGGTGATGATAGTAAAAATATTCTGTATTTTTAAATATTAACTGTTTAATACCTAAAATAAATAACCCCCTTTGTAAATATTTACACTTATACTCGTATAATTGCTTCTATTTGTAAAAATGACGGGAAATGGAGTGAACTGCCTCCTAAAGCCTTGTTTTCAATGCTATAAGATAGACTAGATCAAAAGTGTTCTTTTTTGTTGATAATTTATCCTTTTCATTGCTTTGTAGAATTTAATTTGTTTAGAGGTGATCTGCTGAATGAGCGTACTAGTGCACCCACCTGCATTTGAAATGCATGCAGGGTCTCATGCATTGAAAGTAGTAGGCTGTACTAGGGGTCCCCGAACTTTTTAGCCTTAAGGCCACATTGACTCTTTCACCAAGTCCCAAGAGCTAAGACCTAGCTAGCATATCATAGCAACGTACTGTAGTTTTGAATTCAGGCCAATTTTTATATTGGAACTAGCCAGCAAGTGAGATATCTATAGGGCGAGGGGATAGGCGCAGCTCCGTTTGGTTATTTTATTATAATCCGAGTTTATTGAAGAGAGGAAAATATAGCTCACCATATAACACTGCAGGACGTTGGTTTAGCTGTGCAAAAGTTCTACCATGATTTTTTGAGCAATAATCAAAATTTTCTGTTGAACAATTCTGTTACCAGTAGAGAGTTATAGCTACATAAATCTCATTAATCATGATTATAAAGTTTAATTTCAATATGTGAATTTTAGGATAAATCTCATATCATCAATTACAGTATCTAATCAAAATAATCTATGGCGGGCTGGATCAGTGGTACTTGTGGGCTGGTGTTGGCATGCAGGTCATAGTTTGGAAACCCCTGGGTTATATTGTCAGCATACCTCCTCTTTTCCTTATCCCAACCTTAACATTGAAAGGGGGGACAAACAAACAATGAACACTAATATGATGCCTGCAATTGATTTTAGTGAAATGGTAAATCAATTTGTTTTTAGTAGAATACACATTTATCATTGGCCTCTCCGTAAGTTTAAGATGTCACTGGTAAATTTATAATGCCAATAACCTAATGTTTTTGTTGTTTGTTTTGTTAGTTCCATTTTCAGCTTCATGTGTTTTTCCTTTAAAATGTCTGTTATAAATAAATAATTTACTTAAAAGAATTTTATTCATAAGGAAAAGAATAACACACAGATTATATTATTTAAATTAATATATTTTTTATTTGTTAAAATAAACATTTGGGCAAAGAGGCTCTTAAACCATTCCTATAGCTATTTCCTTTTTTTTAAGTATCTCCTTTTTAATAACTTAATTATGTACTTAGCTTGCTATTCCAGAGTTGAATGAGAATGGGCTAAAGTGCACTACAACCTAAAGCCTTATTTTTATTACTTTAGTAGTAAATAACTAATATTGCTTTCTACATATGACTCATTCATATTGAATGTGCCAGAGAAATTTCCTCAAGGGGGGTTAGAGGTGGCCTTAAATCTTGGCCTGGCACTACAATATGAATTTACCCTATATATTTTTGTTTTCAGAGGATGTAGTGAAGTACATGAGAATTGGCTTTGGTCTTGTAACTTTGGTTACTGAGCATCTTCTAAGTCATCCTTTTGTTGTTATTAGGAGACAGTGTCAGGTATGTTGCTTTGTTTTTAAATATTTAAAAAAGTGTTAATATTAGACTCAAAAAAGCAGATTAAATCCTAGGCTGTCCAATATGTGCTATTAGTTTATTGATGCAATGCCAGTTGCTGATCAAATTAACAAAATGTCGGTCCACGTTGTCCCTCACTTAGAGCACATGTACAACCTTGAAATTGCCTCTAGCATATGAGGCGAAACGTTGGAACACTACGCACATCACTACGCACTACTCTTCGAACATCACGCAGTTACCACTGGAAGACCTAGAACTTAATTATGATATTAACAGCGGAAGCCTACGTAATAATAATGGTTAAATTCTTATAATATTTAGTGTTTTAAGTCTCACACATACCTGGGAATTTGATTCCCTCTCATAGGTTGACTCTGAATTATTTTAACGTAGAATCTGTTTAGCTCTTTGTAAGAATTTAGTCGTCCTTGATGTAGTGTCGTTCCAGTGGTTGATTTCCTTCCTGTAAAAGTAAAGAAGTGTTTATATTTTTAATTTGTCTTCTAGGTGAACCAGAGTTCTATACGTTACCATATTTTGCCTTTAACGCTAGTGCCTGTTGTTATACATCTTCACCAACAGCAGGGTCCTATTCCCTTATGGAAAGGACTTGGCAGTTGTCTAGTTATACAGGGCATGGCTTTAGCAGTTGAAGACATCCTCTCCAAGATTACACCTTGGCCAAAGTACGTTGTTTACTCTTATAACTGTGTATCGGTGGTAAAGGGCACTATGAGCCAAATTGTAAATTTTTCGGGAGAGCTATTTTAATGATTTTTTTTTTTTTTTTTTTTAATTTTTGTATTTTTATTTTTTACTAAGTGAAGTGGGTATAGGGCACTATCTGGACATAGTGCTAACTTATTCTTAATTCTCTGGAGGTAAACAGCTACATGTCCATATAGCTCTTTACCTCCCCAGCATGTTGGTTTATAGTGCCTTTTCCAACTGGCTTAATCCCTGATTTTTAGTCTTGGACATAGTGCTTTTTTAGTCCCTCAAAAAAAAAACAAAAAAAAAAAAAAAAAATTAATAGGAAACTGTTAAAACCTCAATTTCGTAAAAAATGGAGATGGTGCCCTTTACCTCCGATATACAGAATAAATTCTACTTTAATTATCCGTTTACTTTAAATTCAGATTGCTTTACTTTTAGGCTGGATATTAATCTGTATATGAATGTATAACTGAGTTTACTGAAACATTTTGTTATTGCAGGGAAATTTCATGGAGTAAGCAATCTGTTAAAACTGTTAGTCAACACATACTTCTAAAATGGTAATTACTTTCTCCCTTTCTCACCTGAGCATTGTTTATATAAGTAAATATTAGTTATAATAAAATATAAGAACATTTTAAATTTTTTGTATATTATTTTTTTATTTATTTATTTATTTTATGGGACTCAATTTTGTACATAAGAAAAGATACTAATTAAGATAGGTAGCGGATATTTTCTTTTTTTAGTATAAAAGGAAGCAGGTTTTTTTTTTTTTAATTTTTTTCATTGCTTTGTAGAAGTTAATTTGTTTAGAGGTGATCTGCTGAATGAGCGTACTAGACAAAAGATGGCACCAAATTATTATTCATTTTTTGTAAATGCACTTTATTATTTTTTTTAAGAAGGGAATAGGTATGTAAATAAGATGAGTTTAGCCAAGAAATATATTCTATCGATGGACACGTAAACGCTACTGACAGACAAGATGCATAGTTTGTTAAATGTAAGAAGCTCGCTTCAAATATTTCTTCATACATCCAATAAATAATCATCTAACTTACCAATTTATTCAGTTCAAATTTATTAAGTGAACTCATGTTGCTATTATTTTACAATAACTGTTTACTATTAATTATGTCTTTTCAACCCACAATAACAAATTAAAGTAACCAAATCTATAAAACACCCAATATTTTCACATGAAAAAATTTACGCTTAAAACATACAAGTTAAAAAGTACAATAATTACAAAAAATTAAGTATTAACAGCATGATCAGTTTCAGTAGTAAGATAACCTAACTAAAACCTTTTTATTTTAGTTTAGGTTATTTCTTTTATCGATTTGTATTTTTTAAATNAAAAAAAATGCATGCAGTATGTAAGAGGATAGCATTGTCTAGAGTATGATAGTGAACAAATAATTAAAATCTGATATAATATTATGGTGACATTAAATATTTAGTGAAGCATTGAAAGGTAAGAGGTAGTTGTATAAAATAAAAAGGACTCTTGCCAAATTACTTCCTAACTTTTAGAGTGAACTTATTTCCTGATGCTAGAAGTGACTGGTTACACCGCCTTTCTGGATGGAGCATAGATTTCAGAGTTGTTTATGGATATTTATTACATTTTTGCCTGGTGTAAATGTAGGCATTCCTTATCTTCTTGCGTTCACAAATCTTTTTTTCCTAGCCATCTTAACACATAGCATCTTTATAGGTTTTCCAATTGATGCTTGAAATGATAAAAAGTTATTGGGAAGAAAATATATTGCTCCACCCTAAAAAAAAAAATAAAAAAATAAAAATAAAACATTAAATAAACAAAAAAAGGTTTTTTTTACCTTTAGGAATTTATTTGATCAAACAGAGATTGTCAATTTTTAATTGATTGATGAATTAATTTAGAGTTATTGTTTAAATCTTTGTCATTCCTAGGTTGTAATAGAGATTAATATAAGACTGACAAGGTAGACTTTTGTACCATAGGTAAGTTTGGTTAGATAATGTCATTCTTATTTTCATTACCAGTCCCCTTTACTTGTTTATAATCTTGATTGATTGGAATATAATTGATTATTATCTACCTCTATTCTATTTTCTTGTTTATTTTTCTTCTATGTTATCATTTTATTTCAGTAACCATCCTTTTCTTGAATGAAAACCTTTTATTGTCAAGGTAGAAGGAAATATCTCTCCACATAAGATTTTTTTTCCACGTAAGAAAAAGTTTCTTACGTGGAGAGACTTTTCCTTCTACCTTATTAAGGAACTCGACTCACGCTCCATATCCTATCTTTTATTGTCAGATTTCTCTTTTGATTTGTGATTTCTTAATGTTTGATTAATATGGCAATTCGGCATATGCCGAGACACCCATTCTTTTCTTATTCCCCTATTTCCTATTAGTCTATTATAGTGATAATTTGAAAAAGTTTACTACTTCTAACAATCCCATTAATAGAATGAAAATTTATTGTTTTGCATCTACTGACCATGACCACGTACTTAAAAAGACTCTATTTAAGTCAACAAATGTCACTATAAATATGTGATTATTTCAAGTCGAGGAATTAATCTCTTCTTACTACGTTTTTATTAGCTTGCTTTCTTGTTTGTTTGTTTGTCCAGTACAAATCTTGCAATCGACTTTTAACTAACATCCCAAGTAGCTAGACATTTGAATAGCTCAGAACACGATGACGATACATTATTTTAATACTTTTAGCCATCTATCAGCAGAATTTAATTCGCTTTCAGCAAATTATGCTATATGAAAAGTTAGTTCGGAAAAAATGTGCAAGTTTTGTTTTATTTGTTTTGATATGACCCATATTATCTTCATTTTGACGGGTTTCAAATTTATGATTTTTCATTTAGTCAACAGAAAATTTAAAAATGTAGTATATAAAAAGTTCTTTTTATCTTGTAATTATTACAAATTTACATTACTAGATACGAGCATGATTGTGAATCATATTACATATCTCTGTGATTCGAGCGATAACTAAATAAATTGGTGTTTGATCTTGGATATAGGTGAGTTATGAGATTACTAACCTCTTGATTATGCCGATTTCCCTTTGATTTATACTATGACTGCTGCTATGAATACTACTCTGCTGTCCTAGAATTGTGATTATACCAACTCTAGAAGGGTGGAATTTATTCAATTTATTTCCTTGTTCTTTTTTACAGTGTTACTTTTGCCATTATCACTCCCTTCTATTCAGCGAGTCTGGTTGAAACTGTACAGAGTGATATTGCTAGTGAGAAGCCAGGAATATTTGACGTATTCAAGGAGGGATTTTCTCGTATCGCTTGCTGGAACTATCCTAAAAGAGGTAATTACATACATTTAATTTATAATGATAAAGTGAGAATCATCTAAGCCTTTTAATAAGAATAGCATTGACGCAGTTTTAAGTATGGTGGATAAAATTATTTCCAAATACAGTCTTCGAAAAGGAAAGTATACCAACAGATTTGGCTGACAGATTAATTTTCGCAAACGTTATCACTAAAGAGCTTTGAGAGGTAGAGGGAGTGAAGTCTTAAACATTCTTTTCCACTTTCAGTGTTAACTTTTTACTTATTAGTGTGTTAATTATTTACTTTTTTTTTATTAGCGATCCAAGGGGGCCTGGGTGGCTTGGAGGCTAGAGCGCTTTCTGTGTGATAATGATAATGCAAGTTAAGCAGACTCGAGCAGGGTCAGAAGATGGATGGGGGACAGCTTCTGACCACAGCTCTGGGTTCGATTCCCAGACTGGGTCCCCACTCAATGTCCACCTACCATTGTTTAGACAAAAGGGAAGCTCCTCGAAAGAGTGGCGCCCCCAGGTTTCGATCTGGAAACCATCATGAGGACACTCTTCGGGTGTAAAAGCCCCCCGGAAATTAAAAAAAAGAAAAAAAAAAAAAAAAAAAAAGCGAACCAATAAAATTAAAAGAATGACAAAAGTTTGATCACTTTGTAGTAAAGATGCTGTTGATCCTTTTTTAACTCATGTATTTGAAAAGAATTTTTTGAAATTCATTTTGGTCTACTCCTGATATTATGGAATATTGATTGTGATCATTGCTCCATATCTTGTTAACGTCCCATGATTGTTTCTGATTATTATCTTTGAATTGTTACAGGGCGAATGTTACCAGTTTGGAATTTAATAGTACCCACTGTTGTCTATAGTGTACTCAAATATTTATTTAGTAAAGCAGTGAAAAATTTAACTTTTGATATCATGCTCCTCCGACAGAAGCAAGAAGAAGAAACTCAGGTTTGCTGTCATTTTTTTATTTTTTTGCTGTGTCTGGATGGTATATTTTTTTAAGCAAACTTACCTTCTTTCTTATCAGATAACACTATGGTTCCCATTGGTGGCCCATTGGTTCTTAGTTTTAATGATTCTATTCTCCATTCATATCAGACTTCTTTCCATCTTATATAAAGATGATTAGTAATGACGTCATAGCATGGCGTAAGCTTTCGAAAATTTATTCGATTTGGTTTGTTATGTTCCTTTTCCTTATCACCTCTTATCAATCCCATGTAATTTGAATGAGGGAATTTTTATAACTTTTTTAATAATTAATTATTAAATTATTACTGATTTCTAAGACTTTTCGCCCTTTGAATGATATTATACTGTCTATTTTAACAATGTAATTTGAAGTGAAACGTCTTTATCTATGGTATAGAAAGTTCTTCTAGATGAAATAGATATGATAAACCAGAATGTCTTGTAGTGTTTTAGCCTACATTTTTTGAAATTTGGCACAAAGACCAATTATACCCTATTGAAGACACACTAAATTTAAATAAAACTAAAGCAAATCTTTCTAATACATTTATTAGACTAAACAAGTCATAATTAAGAGTATCCATGAGTCTGAGAGATCTCTCTCTGGTTTCCGTCAGAAACACCATCTATATTTTGGTTAAATGTCAATTCATTTCAGTAGATACCTCATAATAACAGATCCTTCTATAGCAGAAAAAAATACGAGTCTTTCTATGAAATGCCAAGATTTGCCACCTGACTCAACCTTGCATCTTATAGAACAATGGTACATAATTGCTGATTATAGCTGAATAGATTTATTATCCTATTCCATTATTTATTGTGAAAGGTGTGTCGTGGATACTGGACATAGTTTTCTACAGTTGGTGGCAAAATGCATTTCTATATCTTCCATTGAGGACCGACCATATCTCTGTAGTTGTTTTATCCCAACATTTTAATAGGAGTTGTTAACATTTTAAGTTAGGAGTTGTTGTTTTAGCAAGGATCTGTTAAGCATTTGCTGTAAACCTATGGTAAATAGTAAGACACCACTATTTCACAATTACTTATGTTCTTATGATCTTCATTTTTTGTAGGTTAAAGTGCCGAAAGATTGGTCGGAGAGCAATAATCATGATATTAAAGCTACTTCACAAATTATATCATTAATAGTTACAGAAATGGTATTTTTCCCTTTGGAAACAATTTTACACAGGTAAGCCAGTCAGATATCCTTTTTTCATATAATTTATAAGACTTACCGTAAGATATATTCTTAAATTAATGTCAATCAATCATTAAAATATTAAATCAATCACTAAATTATATAATATATATAATTTTTTTTCACTATTTTTGAAGTGTGCATCATATTTCTATACCAATCAATAATCAATCATTACTAATTTTGTTTAAATATTTGGTCATTGTTTTCTAGGCTTCATTTACAAGGAACCAGAACGATAATCGACAACTTCAGCTCAGATTATAGCCATCGTCCTCTTGTCGCCATACTTACAAATTACGAGGGAGCTCTCGACTGTTATAAGAAAAGTGTATCCCAAGAAGGTCCCTTAGGCCTCTACAAAGGCTTCGGTGCTCTACTTCTTCAGTTAACTGCTTATACCGCTGTTATTAAAATTACGAAATTCGTACTAACTCAAATTTCGTACTACGTAAGTCGGCAGCCTTCTCCACCTCCTCAACCTCTATATGTTCCCACCCCTACCACTTCCTTTGCACAGTCCCCTCATGATTCTCTACCAAGAAACTTTCAAGATTCCTATAAAACACCTCGATAGAGGTAAAAAAAATATTAAATTAAACAAGAGAACTAACTTATAATAAAAGACTTTAGTTTACCTCTTAAATTTCATAAATTATAAAAGTCCAATATTTAGTCACATCAAATTGTGATATTATAAATTAAGGGGTATTAAACCACAAAGAATGGATTAATCCCTTGAGATTTACAGTATACATACATTTGTTTGTAAGTACAATAAATAAGAAACTATCTTATTTCATTAATTATATTATTTTTATATAGGTTTTTAAAATTGTTTAAAAATAAATGGTTTACAGATTCTTAGAGAATCATTTTAACTTATAAATATACTTGTTTTTTTAACAGCTTTAAATAAAAGTTTCCATGATGTTTGCTGTAATTTGTTGTTTTATTTTATTGTTGAACCTGAATTCATTATTAATAAACCTAATAGTATTTATTATTATTATTGCAAATGAAATGGTTATTAAAAAACTTTTAACTTACGTTTAATTTTTTTTCATTGACGTATGTCAATATTATTGAACACTGATTCACACACGGACGACTTTAAAATTTGATTGCGCACAATGAGCTACACTTCTGGTTCTGGGCTCCCATAACCTAATGGACTAGCATATTATAATACCAGAAGGAAACATCTCGAGATACGCACATTTAAACACAATAATATATTTATCATAACGCGACAACACAACGAGAGTTAAACATTGAATGCACAATAACATCAATTTAAAATAAACAAGTGCTGTCAGACCCGGAGAGAAAACCAGGTCCAACTGAGGTCCAACTGAGGTCTGGTCAGGTCCGTCAGTCCAAGGCTGGTACTAAATTCCTTGTGCTTCGGTCCTGCAATAGACTTGGTCAAGATGTCAGCCACCATGTCCTTTGTTGGTCGATAAGCCAGTCCTATGTCATTGTTCTTGATAG
>KZ652449.1:55865-74245 GCA_001010745.2 Gerris buenoi | reverse complement strand
GTTTGTCGAAAAAAATAGTTATTTCAGTCAGACAACAAGAAAAGTGAATGAAAACATCAATAATGGCGTCACTTTGTTTTGGTTTTTAGCATTTGATATATTACAACATAACCTGACGAATTATATCAACAACAATTTCGAGTTGCTATTTATCAAACCTTATATATAAATTTCTCCTTATATAACAACAGATAAAAGTTACAGATTCACATGACAGGTTGCGTGCGCATCTTCATTTCAACTTTTTGATGTATAACAACATGAAAAGGGAGGTTTCAAAGTTACAGAATCGCCCTCCTGATGTACTTTATTTTAATAGTCTGCCATTTTTTGTGGCATATATCTTTCTCCTCTTCTATTATTTGGCAAAGGGTCTCATGATGTTCGGTTCTATTTCTATTCCCAGTAAGGGCACCTTATTTTTTAGCTGAATTAAATTTGCGCTGGCAGGCAGTTGAAATTATTATAGGGCCTTATGGCTCTACCACTCTTTGAGGATAGAAAAATCATTAAAATGAAAATTTTATTGGTTCTAAGGAAGATATCAAAAATCTAATTACAGGCTTCATTCCTAATTTTAATTCTTCACAATTTGAGCCTTTGAGCCCTATTTCAACTTCCTATGATAAATAGTACAGGCGCCATTTCAATACAACGATAAAACTTGTATTAAAATGTTGTCTGTACTATTTATCATAGGAAGTTGAAATAGGGCTCAAATTGTGCAGAATTAAAATTGGGAATGAAGCCTGTACTTAGATTTTTAATATCTTGCTTAGAACCAGAATCATTTTAATTTTACTGTTTTTCCTAACCTCAAAGGGTGGTAGAGCCTTATGTAGCCTACTTTTTACAAACTATCCAAATATCTTTGAAATTAGATGAGTACTTTAAAATGTAGGGTACATGTTTTAAAAACAAATTTTAAATGAAGGAAACGTGTGTTTAAAAAAAAATGTTGTGCACACGTGGAAGACAAGATAATGGGAGCAGAAAGTTGAAAATAATGTGGGATCACCAATGGACTAATTATGACCTACAATCCTTTTAACATCTACATAAGTTATTGTGAACTTAATTCAAAGTGTTGGAGGTTAACTTGATAAAGTTAAACAATATGTTTCAAAGGCATATTTACCTGTCTATTAAATACTTATTACTTTTTCATTATTTGAATGGTAGTTTTATCTATAAATTTAAATATTAACTAAAGTAAATTATGTTATCTCAATATATATTATATCATTTTTCAATATACAAACAGAATACTAGAAACAATGAAAAAACTCCTAATTAAATAAAGTTATAAACACATAATTTAATATTTTCCTTTTATGTCTAGATAAATATATATAAATATTAAACATACTTTAAAAGAAATAACACTTAGATTTCTTTTAGTGCAGAGATATCTTAATAGTTATCAATAAATAATATAAATACGAAATTCGACAAAACGATGCTCTTATTAGTTTATTAGCTGTTTGAGGCATTATCGTGTTGAATTTCATAACCCACTGTTCTATTTTATGATTTCCCTCCACCTATTGAATATTCTAACTAGTACGGGTTCGAATCGGATTTATCTTTTAAGTATAAAATGCATTTACTAAATTTCATTTCAGTATCTAATACTTTTAATTGATAGAGGCTTTGTTTCAACAAGAGTTTACCTTGGTTTTTTAAAATTTATTTGATTAATCTTATAATTTTTGTTTATTTGATTAATAAAAAAAGTTATATTTTATTGTGACCTCTATTTGATATTTTGTTTAGGGGTAATGGTATTGGTAAAAAAAATTATGCTGCTTTAGTCGTTGGTCTATCATCATCAAATTTTGGAGGAATAATGGGTTTAAACCCACTAAGGAGTTCTGGCTTAAAGTTATCTATGTCAAATTTAGAAGGTTCAGTGGGTTTAAATGTGGTTTGATCCACAGAGGTTTTGTCAGAAGTGACGGTGTTTTGAGTGACCACACTCCAGCCTTGGCTTGGCTCGCTCAGGCTTGCATGGAAAGGTGCTAAAAAGTCTTGTCTTTCTGGCTCAGAGTCTGATTTCTCTGTCACCATCAGATGATTCTTTATTGGCTTGTTGGTCGAGCCTAGAAGAGTATTAAGAGTTACTGACAGAGGTTTTAGGGTAGATTTATCTTCAATGTTCCAGCCGTCTACAGGTTTTCCAAGTGGTTTCTTGGTAGCAAATGGCATATAATCCTGAAGATATGGTATGATATTAATTTCGGAATCGTGCTCTTTCAAGAGTATTTCTTCTGTACTTGACGAGACAGTTGGACTGTATGCGGTATATTCTTTTTTAAGGTCAACTGTACCACTACTTATAATTTTTTGTGGAGATTCAACTGCTCCAGGTTTGGCAAGAGTATAGGGAAATTCAAGTTTCTGATGGGGTTTTGGTGTGGATTTACTCTTAAGGATGGGAGTATCAGACCTGTCTCTTACTGATATCGGGAAATGGTTGTTATCGTCCAAAGCAAACGGATCTAAATCGTCTTGTATTCCGAGGTTGTCAGGTGGAAGTGGTCTTTGAGATCCTCTCACACCAACAACCACCATACCTTCTGAATGCCCGCTACTTGCTTTGTTTGCGCCGTTACTAGGATACACTACAAATACTGGCTCGTCCTTTTTCTTTTCATATTCTTTTAGTTCGGTTCTAAGCATGGCACTTCTTGGAGGTAAATTTCCTTGAATCATTCCAAGAGGTGTGACTCTGCTTCCAGATTGAGGACCAGTCATTCTCTTATGAACTAATGGTAGATGAACTGGCAGTTGATCTTTTTTATCCATTTTCTTCTCAGGTAGAGGTTCTTCGCCTCCATGGTGCCTTAGAAATTGAGGCCTCGGAAGAGGAGGCGGTTGAAGAGTGTCATAAGGTTCCCTTACTTTGGGAGGATTGATGTAAGGAGGATGATTCGGATGAGGATGACCATGATATTCTCCCACCTTGGCATTGGGTCTAAACTGAGGCAGAATATTTGGAAGATCAGGGCGCTGTGGTGGCTTAGGTCTCTTTGGTGGAAGGAAGCCAGGAGGAGGACTCATTGGATCTTTTTTCTGTCCCGGGTTATAAATGTAAGGATGTTTCATGTGTGATTCCCAGGGGGGCCTGGGATAACTTTCTCCTCCTGCTGAATGCATTTCTGGGGGAAATCTTTGAGGTGGTCTTTGCTGGGAGGGTATTGGAGGCCTGCCGCTATTTTGATGATGGGGTGCAGCAGGAGGACCATTGAATGATGGTGGAGGATTTTCGTTGAATGATGGTGGTCCTGGCTGACCTTGAGGCCACGGACTAGGTCGCTTGTTTCCTTCTACAACCTTTTCATCGTCGGGGAAAAGTACCTGTCCTATTCCTTGCATGGGCCTTGATGTCTCTTTTTCATCTTCGTATTGCGGAGCCCCGATTGAGAATGACGTTTGAAGAGAATAGCTTGGATTAGCCTGATCTTGCGGAACTTTTACGAACTGATTGTCCGGAACTAAACTGAATCCTTCAGAAGGTTTCGGCGAATTATCTGGGAAACTTACCGGAGGTCTCACAGGACCAAGCTGGCTTCCACCCTGTGAGTTTGGAGTCTCGTAAGATGGATGAGGTATTTTCGTGGGATAAGATGGTTTGCCATTATAATCTGGAGTTTGATCTGTTGGTTTTTTATTTTCTATATGACTGAGCGAAGATATATTTAACTGCTGAGGTGGATATTTCGGAAAATTGCCGACTACTATATTAAAATTATCACCGTTATTATCTGGAATTTTATGTTTAATTACATTGTCATAAGAATGATGGTTGATGCTTGAAGCGTGAACTTGATCTTCGGGGAAGAAGGGGGGTGGTGGTTTGTTCATTACTGGTGGATAATGATAAGATGGGTGGTTGGAACCGACTGTCAGGTAAGTGTGAGGTGGTGTAGGCTGTGCATTACCGTTTGGTGAAGTAGAGTGAGCATTGCCGTGTGGTGGAGTTGGGTGAGCATTGCCGTGAGGTGGTGTTGGGTGAGCATTGCCGTGTGGTGGAGTTGGGTGAGCGTTGCCGTGAGGTGGTGTTGGGTGAGCGTTGCCATGAGGTGGTGTTGGGTGAGCATTGCCGTGGGGTGGAGTTGGGTAAGCGTTACCGTGAGGTTGAGTAGGGTGTGAGTTACCATAAGGTGGAGTAGGATGAGCGTGTGGTGGTGAAGGATGCATGTGACCATGTGGTGGTGTGGGGTAAACATTACCTAATTTAGGAGGTTTCACGTAATTTCCATCGTAAGTAGGTTTGTAATCAACATTTACTGTAGGTCTTTTCGGAGGTATTGGATGTGGATGAACAGAACCCATAGGTTGAAAAGGAGGAACACCATTGTAGCCATATGGCGGTGGCCTTAAACCTGGTACTGGTCCGTTGGACACAGGAACTCCGTATCCAAATCCTACAGGTTCTAATTTAGATTGGTTAATAGGAGGTCCTCTATGAGGGCCTGATGTAGGTAGCCTCATTCCAAATTCTAGTTCACCGTTTATGTTACTTGGTCTCTCTGCTACATTCACTACATTACTTGCACTATCTTCAAATTGTGAATTAAAGGTTGAGTTCATTTTATCTACAATTCCATTATTTTTCGTACTCATAGAATCAATTTTATTAGTGGTTGTGGAAAGCTTAATGGACAACGGTGTCTTATCAATTTCTGGCTCCTCATCTTTTGGGTCTATGGGAAGGGAAGTTACGATTGCAATATTCTCTTTAGGAGTGGTAGTTATAGGTTTCGTCGAAGGTTTTGTTGGTTCAGTAAAATATGTAGGTGGTCTTCTTGTCGTGGGAATAGTCGTAGTAGTAGAAGGGGTTTTAGTAGTTGTAGTGGATGTTACTATTGTGGTTGGTTTTGAAGTTCCATAAGTGGAAGTAGGATACTGTCCTGAAGGAATTAAGTTAAGAGCCGGTTTCTCAGAAGACTCCTGGTCATATTTGTCATCGTAGTAATCTATATATTCGTAATCGTAAGCTGAAGTCGTGGTACTAGGGGTTGTTGGTCGAGTCGTAGTGGTGGTGGTAGTTCTGTAAGTCGTTGTACTTCTAGGTGTTGTTGATGTTAGTTTAGTAGTTTCTTGTTTTTGAGTACTGTAGGTAGATGATGGAGTCGAGGGGCTTTTAGTTGTGGAATAAGGTTTGTGGTTGCTATAACTTGAACTACCGTGTCCTTGCACTTTGGTATTAGCATAAGAACTAGAAATGAGAGGAAATTTATTGTGGCTGCTATAATGAACAGGTAAATTTAGAAATTTATGCAGATCTTCCTGTCCTTTTGAATTGTCCTTAATATCATTTTGACCGAAGTTTTTTAAGCCGTAGAAATCACCGTCCTTACGATCGATGTTATCCTTACCATAGCCCGTCTCATCTTCGTACAGATAATCTTCATCGGGGTTTTTGAAAAATTGCTGCGAAGATTTGACAGGAGTCGTTTTGATGTTAAAATTTAGACTTCCCGTTAGAGGATCCTTCTCAACCAAGAAAGGCTGGCCGTCATTGAATGTAAAATAACCGGGGATAACTTCTTCTTGTATTGTCATTGAAGGTCCTTGCATTTCTTTGACCTTGGCCACTTCTTCAGTGGCATTGACCTGATCACCTAGCGGCAAACAGTCGCTTGGTGTCAGTGCCCATAGCACAATCAGCAGCATAGGCGAGTACTCCATGCCTCAACTGAAACAAAAAGTAGATATAGATTAAATTCTTCTATTTTTTTACAAATTGTTAAATCAATGAATATTGTTTTATTATTCTTTAAAATTCTCTTTTAAGGTCTATACCTTTATAAGTCTATAGGATATTAAAATATAACACTTTACGTCCTTACGTAATAGTTCGCATTATCTAACAAAAAAAAACTTTATCACATGGGTATGTGACATCTATTCTCTTCGAGAAAAGTAAACATTTTTAAATATTTACTGTTTTGCAAATTAACAAAAGTTTAACAATTGTACTCACACAGACAGGAATATAAAATTATTGTGAGTAGTCAAAATAAAATAGAAATTTAATGTTAAGTTTTTGGTAGTATTCATTCTACGGAAAGTTTAATTTTTAATTTAAATCAAATTATAATTATTATTAACACTGGGCTGGGAGACAGACAGAGAAAAATAGACTCCAGCGCCGGGACTTGAACCATGTAGAGGCCCGTGGTTCAAGTCCCGGCGCTGGAGTCTATTTTTCTCTGTCTGTCTCTCAGTGTTAGTAATAATTATAATTTGATTTAAAATAAAATAGAAGTAAATTCGTTAAAACCATGGAGTTAAATGTTAAGGGCCAAGGGCCTGAAGATTTTGCATAGGGAGGTGTTCTAAAGCTCTGAAGAACTTATAATGATCAAAATATGAAAAAAGGATATTCTCAATTTAAGCTAAATACGAAAAAATCAGTAATCTACGACTACTATTTATTATTTTTATTTATTTTATTTTTATTTTTTTTTTTTCATATTTTTTATCACAGCTTTAAACTCTGCATCCAACTTTTGTCAATAATATAAGAAGACAGCAATCCTTAATAAATGGAGTTTCAAGCAATAACAAAATGAATCATGATATTTATGAATTACTTTGTGTCGGGGAGTAAAATAAATTTTAAAATCTTTATTTCACGATATTAAAAATCAAACCAGGTGTTTCATAAAACACAAAAAATTAAAGCCTAGTTAGAGAGAAGACTAAAACATTTTTTTTTTTGTTTTTAGAAATAATTAAGCTATATTGCGTTAGTGGCTTGAGGCAAAAACTCCTACCATTTAATACCACTACATTTGGTTCGATTCTTACATCGTCCATAGTAACTAATGATCGTGAAACTCCATCCACTTTAACGATCTTAAAAACGACATCCACTTCAGTGATCGTAAAAACATCATCCACTGCAGTGATCGTAAAAACATCATTCACACTAATGATCGTAAACATCATCCACAGTAATGATCGTAAAAACACCATCCTCCGTAATGATCGTAAAAACATCCACACTAGTAATGATCGTAAACATCATCCACAGTAATGATCTAAAAACATCATCCTCAGTAATTATCGTGAAAACGTCTCCCACTGTAATGATCTTAAAAACATCGTCCACTGCAATGATCGTATAAACATTATCCACAGTAATGCGATGCATGTAGTTACCGTTTCGGTTGTCGTTTGAATAACATTTCCTTTGAATGGAATCTGGAAAATGGCTTCAAAACTATTGTGGTTGGTTTAGTGATTCCCTAAATGTTGTATTCTTACATTTGGATGGAGAAATTATGGAAAAGGAACAAGGCTTAATAGATTTTGAAGTTATGTTAATTAAATTATCATGCGGATTATCAAAGAAACTTAATAAGATTATCTGTAAAAAAAACTTAATCATGTAGGACAAGAAAAAAAATCTTGTTAAGAAGTAAAACCAGAAAATCAAGTAGGTACTTAAAAAATAGCGTCTTCCCAGCGCTTGCTGATGACCAAAAAACTAAACAGAACTCTTAAATGGGAATCAAATATGCTTTTACTACAATTATAACTGCTTCTTCTCAACCGTCTTCTGTCTTTACTTCACTGCTATCTCAACGTCACAATCATCTTCGATACTTGACGTCAATGTGTATAAAATACGTCACGTTTTCACTTATACTTTCGATAAGAGCTC
Organism: Gerris buenoi; assembly: GCA_001010745.2. NCBI lineage: Eukaryota > Metazoa > Arthropoda > Insecta > Hemiptera > Gerridae > Gerris > Gerris buenoi. Next base: position 66,564 of record KZ652449.1, on the reverse strand, counting down.
AGGAACGGATTCCCCTAAGAAGAAAATGCTCACCATATACAAGGTCTGATGTTACCGAGATAAGTCGACCAGTAAGTAAACCGGTTTCATCGCTTCATAATCGAACCAGTGTCGATTTCATACGGGATACCGCTTACTGACTCCCATCGGTAGTTCTACCATCTCTTCTTTAGCTAATTAAAAAAAATTATCTCATTCACTATCCAGTGATTTTGAATAACTTCAACTAAACATAATGCTTAAATCTAGATATATTTACGTGATTGTATGCTCGTTATTGATTAACTCTTAAAGGCTTTGCGGTAAACAGAGCCATCATCCTAAAATTCTCTGAAAAATCAGCTGTGGAAGTAATTATAATTAATATATATTTGGATTTTACACAATAAATTAAGGTGGTACAAATATTTACCACAATGGTAAAGACTAATATATTTAGGTAGGTGGTAGATATAACCAACACAGTTGGGAGCTATATTAATAGGTGGGGACAAAGCTCCTAAGAAAACCTACTTTTATATTAAAGAGAGACTTAAAGGGTGTGCCTTTTTGTCTTTTAAAATTTGAGACAACGAAATATTTTTGTTATAATTTAAACAAATACATATATCCCTTAACTATAGGAATTTTTCAATTTTTAATGTGTAGTATGTTTTGTAATTTTAATGTTATCTTAGTATCAAAATTCATATGTTTAATGTACTAATCGAAAATATGGCAGCTTTCTTTGTGGACATGTGTAATTAACATAAAATTATTAAATAGGTTTACCTGGACACGTACACGTGATAAACCTTATAATAAAAGAATAATGAGTTGTAACTTCTCTCTTAAAGAAGTACATTTTCTAGTTGACAAAACTTATTAGTATAAATAGGCTATACCGCAGCCTATTTGATAAAAGATGCATTAAGAATTCATAAAATGATCAGTCTTTGTTAAGCTTTTGAAACTTATACAACGTGATGTTATTTGGATGATCAGAATACAATTGGCTTTTACAAAAGACACGATATAAGAAAGTGGATATTGAATAGTAGCGGTTGGTGGACGATGTTGATGAAGTAGGTGTGGGCGCTGAAGGAATGTGGGACAGAATCTGAGGAAGGAAGTCCCAAGGTGGGAGTTAACAACAGCTGGGTCTTTCCTTGTAGTCCTTCTGACTCATTTTCTTTTCTTTACCCTGAGCTCTTTTCTCTTTCACTGACTTTCTAACCGCCTCGCTTACACCGAGCATTAATAAACCATCTCCTTACCTTGGATTTCCTACGCATCGTAATTCTTCGCACATATCAACTATGTAGTGTGTACAGGGTGCTTTCTTTTACACAGTTCTGAGTTTCTGGTTTTTTTAAGTTGTCTCTACCTCTTCGAACCATCTTTAGTCTTCGAACCTTCGCTTTCTTGTTCACATTATTCAATTCAGTCCCTTAATTTATATTTATGTAGCGATAACGATATCGTATTTTTAAAACTGTTTAGACTTTAATCTTTGAATTGTTTAAAGTTTTAAGTTTTAAGACATAATGTCGATGCAGATTTTTTTCTCTTAATAAATCGATTTCTGCTGATGTAAGGAATATTGGAGAAGATGGAAGAAGTTAAGAGAGACAGAGAAATAAATATATTCATAACAAAGATGAAATTTGCTAAACCAGATAGATAGGATAATTTTAATAATGTTTCACCTCGATCGTCCTATATTTAATATTTGAATAAAACATCAAAAGATATGTAAATTAATTTATTTTGCTCTCTATTTTTTGGTGGAAATAAATCTTATCTTATCTCTTATAATGTTTTCAAGAATAAAAAATAACTTTCTAAAAAATAAAATTTTATATTTCTATCTATTTTTATCCCAACTATATAATATTTAATCTATACCTGATGCTTTAATCCTTTGTAATTACTAGCCATTATTTTTTATTTCGCTTCCGAGCTTACACATTGTGATCGTTCTGAAGAAGGAAACTTTTTTGTGTCCGATTTCAAACATTCCGAGGCAGAAATCCGTTTCAGACATCAGGAAACATTTTTGTCGGTCTACCCGTCGTTTAATTTTTCCAAACCTGCAGGTTGAAATGTATATTTTAATAACTACACGTCGGATTTCAATGAAATTTTTATGGATCAGCATATTGTTGATCCCATATACCTAGTGTTTACCTTATACGCCCATTCCCATTAGTCTGCTCCCATTTGCGCAAAAACTTTACCTACTTACCTAAAACACTAGTTTTAACTTAACCACCACACTTAGTGTTTAACTTAAGACCACTAGGTCTTAAGTTAAACACTAGAGATATTAAGTGTCTGTGAAACGAGTCGAAATGTGTATGTATAAAAGAAAATATCGGTGTATGAGTTGAGACAGAGGTTGAAATCTGACTCGTTGAAAGCTAACACTAGTCTTAAGTAAAAAGTAGTGATCCTAAGTGAACTTTAGTTGTCTTAAGGCGGCTTTCCCACCAAAGATGCACTCTGCGTCCTGGTCGCAAGTGTCATGAGGATGCAAGTCGCACATGCCTATGTGGCACGTGCTAGTTGCATCTTCTTATCTCTTTTGATGGAACTCCTCAGTTAGTTCAGTGCATTTGGGTTTGAATGATAAATTATCAATCATCCAACTCTTCAGACGATGAAACAATAATTTTGGCTTGTGCAGTCAGAAAAAGACGAAGACAACGAAAGATTCGTTTATAACATCCATACAGGACATAACCCTGCTGTAATGGCTTAAGAACTACTGAACCACCCAGTTAAGTTCCAATCGTATTATAAAATGGAGATTTTCACTTTTATCAAGTTGTTGGAACTCATGGAACCGTCGCTGAGTCGTCGGGATACAAAACACCAGCCGGCTGGTTCTCGAGTCGCACGTGCCACTTGCATCTAGGATGCACGTCGCACTTGCATCTCGCTTAAGCTCTAGTTCAGTTATACAGTCCGGCGTTTAAGATGCATGCATCTTGCCACCAGGACCAGGACGCATGCATCCTGCGACTTGCTACTTCGGTGTGAAAGCCGCCTAAGTTTAAGTGTATGTGAGACAAATCGAAATGTGTAATGTGCAAGAGAATAGATTAGTGCATGAGTTGAGACAGAGGTTGAAATGTGGCTCGTTGAAATCTAACTAGTCGTAAGTAAACACTAGTTGTCTTAAGTTATCGTAAGTGTATGTGAGACGAGTCAAAATGTGTAACAGCGGATTTTTACAATAAAGTTACTTCAGTGGAGAGATGCTTTTGATTATTCAAATAATCAAGTGACTTTACTGCTTTCCTGTTTATATTTTATCCCTAAACCTTTAATTTCTAGCATGTTATATTATTTACTAGTTCTTACCTTTTCTTTTAACTACATTATAATTTAATTTTATAGATANAAAAACGTTAGTTTGATAAACCATTATAGTTGAATAAAACACTAGCGCAAGAGGGGTTCTGTTAAGCGATATTCTGTGAATCAAATACACACAACAAGGATTACCCGACCAACAAGGACGCTAGCTGAGAAAACACCTGCCGGATGGTTCTCGAGTCGCACGTGCCACTTGCATCTAGGATGCACGTCGCACTTGCATCTCGCTTAAGCTCTAGTTCAGTTATACAGTCCGGCGTTTAAGATGCATGCATCTTGCCACCAGGACCAGGACGCATGCATCCTGCGACTTGCTACTTCGGTGTGAAAGCCGCCTAAGTTTAAGTGTATGTGAGACAAATCGAAATGTGTAATGTGCAAGAGAATAGATTAGTGCATGAGTTGAGACAGAGGTTGAAATGTGGCTCGTTGAAATCTAACTAGTCGTAAGTAAACACTAGTTGTCTTAAGTTATCGTAAGTGTATGTGAGACGAGTCAAAATGTGTAACAGCGGATTTTTACAATAAAGTTACTTCAGTGGAGAGATGCTTTTGATTATTCAAATAATCAAGTGACTTTACTGCTTTCCTGTTTATATTTTATCCCTAAACCTTTAATTTCTAGCATGTTATATTATTTACTAGTTCTTACCTTTTCTTTTAACTACATTATAATTTAATTTTATAGATATAACAAATTCAATATTTTAATACATTGTAACGAATGAAATAAATATTGATGTTTAAATGGAGAAAATATGCAAATATATATATTTTTTCAATTAAACAAAACAATTCTTTTAGTGAATAATTAAAAAAAATTAATAATAACAACTCGTAAATTAATTTGATCTATAGTGTGTGAAAATTAGCAGTGAATTCTTTCATCAATGAAAAAAAAAAAAAAAAAAAAAAAAAAAAAAAAAAAAATGGATTAGATTGAAAGATGGAATGTCATGAAGAAGATTCCCACGTTCCGGTAAAGAGGAGAGTTTGATAAGTCCGTTTTACTTTTCAAAAAAACAAAACAAAAAATGATTACTTGATTGTATTATTAATTGTTCTCATGTGTATATTCAATAGGATGTGATAAAACCAGTGACCCCAAAGGGAATGGGGGTCAGCAAGAGAATACCATTTATTTAATTTTTTTTCGGGGTTGTCTGTCCACTTTCACTATCCTTCACGCTGTATTATGTTTTGATTGTATTCTTTTTAATGTAATACACCATACCAATATGATGGCATTTTTTTCGTCAACTTACCCAAGCATTTATAAAAGTTGAAATTTGACATTAAATATGAACTTGTACTATTAGAAAGTGATAATAAAAAAAGTATGTTTATAAATAGAAAGTTGTCATAAATATAAGGTTCCAGTATTTTATTAAATAATATACATTTATTGTTGTTAGTGACAATTAGTTAAAACGTTAAATTTTTATTATTTAGTACTAAAAAATTATCTTCTCAGGGTGTGTTTAAAGAGGTCACAAAATAAAAATTTAAAACCTTCAATTATTAAAATTGGTTTGTATCAAAAATATAAATTAGTTAGAGATTTTGTGGAAAATTACTCAAAGTGAATAAAATTATAAAATATTAACTTTATTTATAGGTGAATTTCTCAGTTTCTGGTAATAAATGTAATACTTATTAAGACGCAACTAGGTGAATTAAAATAAAACGCTACTCTAATATTTACTCTAAAATTTGGATTTTTTAAAATAAATTTAGCATTATTGGAACCACTAAACAACTAAACCAAGGCCAGTCTTAAAAAGAAATAAACATCTATTTTGAATTCACGTTGGTTAAATGTTTTATAATTCGTAATGCTCAATTTATTCACTAAAAAAGGTGAGCCTATTGGACCCAACAATTCAAGAAATACTATTCAATGCAACTGCATACTTACTTTCAAACTGCATTGAACCAACATTCGTCAAAAACTACATTAATTATACATACTTAATACTTTCAAACTGCATTAAACCTACATTCGTTAAAACTACATTAATTATACATAGTTTCAAACTACATTGAACCTACATTAGTTAAAACTACATTAATTATACATACTTTCAAACTACATTGAACCTACATTCGTTAAAACTACATTAGTTATACATACTTTCAAACTGCATTGAACTATATTTGTTAAAAATACATTAATTATACATACTTTCAAACTGCATTGAACCTTCATTCGTTATATCTACATTGAACAAACATACATATTTACTTTTTAAACTATATTAAGTGTACATACTTTCAAACTGCATACTGCATTGAACATAATATATACTTTAAAAAAAAAAACTTGTTACATATTAACCAAGATGGCTAAGACTTTTTAAGCCCTATCCAATATCACCCATCAATAGGACTTTATCTTGAACAATATAGAATAAGATACATTCATGATAATGGCCATATATATTCGCAGAGAGTCCCTTTACTATTATAGATACATTTATTTATTATTTACTTCGATGATAGAAAGTTCCAAACAATTCTCGAAAAAAAAATCAATCTAAAATGTTTACTCTTTTAACACTTTTACGCACATTGATATTTTCTATAAAGTGAAAATACAAAAAGAAAGACATTATATATCTATATATATATAGCGAGTTAAAAAAAAGTTAAGGTTAAGCATGTCTATTGTTTGAAGATCCAGCCAATAGAATCAATAGAAACCATTTTAAAATCAATTTAAGAGCCACGACTTAAAGAGATTCTCACTTTTGGGTTTTGCTTTCTTTCTTTTTTCTGTTAAACGTACTTTTTGTCTTCTATTTAATCACCACAGTCTACAGTGTTATTTCTTATAGTTATTTACACTTTCACTAAAAAAATTCTTTTTCTCCTTAAAAAAAACTAAAAGTTATAAATAACCATAGCAAGCTAATGCATATTATCTTACTTTTATTCTGTATAAGATTTTACAGCATGATATAATCAAATCGCGGAAACCGAACTACGGCAATAGCAAATGTAACCATAATTTATTAAGATTCGTAGTTATATAGAGTAACTCCCTTTTCCCCTTATTTGTTATTGAAACGGAAAATAGTTTATGGAATTACCGTGACCGCGCAATACCACAACTATTGTAATACATGATTTGTACAGAAAATGCTAGTTTTATTAAAGAAAATTAATTGTATACCACAATGATTTGAATTATAATTCAATAGGTTAATTTATACACGCTTTTATATTGGAATTCTGTAAAAGCAGCAAAATAATCGTTTTGAGAACGATTCAAAAGTATAACAATGTAAAATTAGATGAATATACAAGTAGAAATGTTCCACTTTTCCTAATTTTCATTATTTTGGTTATTATTAATTTGCTTTCTGCTATCATGCAACAATAAATTAAGAGCTAATAATGTTTAATAACTTTAATATATTACGATTTCTATTCAACTTTTAAAGAGAACACACTTTTAATGTCACAGTATGAATCTTAACTGATTACAAAAAAGGAATATTAAATTTTACAGGGATATACAGTTTGTTTTTTTATCATAAGGAGAAACATTTTCTATAGAGGGTAATATTATTCAAATCTATTTAGCACCAAAAGAACTGTATTGAACTCCAAAACTATCACAAACTTGTGTTTATTTTGGAATCTACTAATTGGATCACCGACTCAAGGAAGAGGACATGGACATGGACTCATTTTAGCCGTCCAGTTGTTTAACTAAGATGTCATTTTAAGTGTTGATGTCGCGTGATGGCTTAAATTTTGAACTGACCTCGATATCTAGGGTGCAAGAGCTCTTTAATTTATATTAATAATATTATTAATAATCTTGATAAGATCTATAAATAGGAAATAAGTTTTACGAAAGAATTAAAGCGATTGACAATCCTTTATTTTACCATCAAAGTAATGCACCTATCCAGACCAAGATCTAATAAGTCTATAAAAATTATATATCTACCAAATTGGTAGACTAACTTTATAGCGATAGACATTTTATATATGTGCAGGCTTAAGTGTGCTCAGAAACACTTATCTATGTTACTTACTAGTTAAACATAGATTATGGCTAACAGAGGAATCAAAAACTGCAGATGATATTAGAAAATATACGCTTCGATAAGTGAAAATTCCCCAGTCCTAGGTGAGAACAATCAGCTAAATTTGAATATAAGGGCCCTTGGAAGACATTAATAGGCCTATAACTCTATATTTATAAAGATATGGATAAAATGAAGACAGTAATTGTATCCTAGGAAAGCTAAATCCAAAATGTTATGGAAACTTCCTATAAGGAAGGATGAGGTAAGAGGTAAGAATGGGTCAATAACATAGCATGTAGCAAGCAAAGTAGGCATACAAAACTAACACCAAAACATGCTATACCAAACTAACACGACAATAAAGATAAAGATAACTTTATCAAACGTCTACTCTTACATACGCCATTTGTACGTTCTCTTCCATACGTCCATTTGTGTTGGTTTTTAGTCTATTTTGCTGAAATAAATTTCAACACATTTATAGCGTTCGGTGCGTATGAAATGGAACTTTGCGAACAACTTTGCCATACTTTCTATCCGCCGTACCGGCATCTTGAAAATATCAAGTTTGAAATTTCCAAAAAAAAGTATATAATAGTTGTCACAAATGCTGACATCAAATCGGTCAAGTTTTACCCAAGCTATCATTAGACAAAAATGATAAAATCAAACATATCAAATTCCAAGACTCTGAAATGAAAAACTAATTACTCTTGTTCAACATTTTTTTATAAATACTAAAATAGGACGTAATTATACTAAAGCTTAAACTCAACATTCTAAGAAAACATGCTTAGCTCTACAAACAAAGGATGTTTTTAAATAGATTTAAATTTAAAGTTGTTTTCAACTAGAAACACGAAACACACTTGTTAGTTTACACAGCTATTTAAAAAGTTGCGCTTGTCCTGTGTCCATTGTGTCGTCTTTAACTTTGAGGGCAACCGTTAATAGAACGCTATTTGCATATTAGTCAAGGTAGAAGAAAATAATTCGAGGATATCATGCCTTATATCTAGCTAGTATAATTTAATATTATTTATAGAGGGCTAAACTGCATCTTCCGTTAGGTTCATACACCTTTTATGTTTCAAACCTCGTCTGAGAAGCGGAAGATTCTTCAAGATCGTGTTTTATAGGCGAAATTAAACAGAGATAAAGATTTAAATCTTGATTTAATTTTTTAAAAAATATATCGTTATCTAAAATTATTAAGTATCAATTAAATGAGTTTTCTTATAATTGCAAGTTTCAGGTAATTAAAAGTATTACTTTAAGTATTATAAGTATTTGAACTAGGATAGGCACCACCGATTTTTATCTTTAGCCTGTTACAATTACTTTTAGTTTTTTCATAGTAAGAATCAAAACCTATTCTTGATTTGTACCTCCTCGGAGATTAGAGATATTAGCAGAATGCTACCCTTCTGTAAGTAGCAGAATGCTACTCTGTTCTGTGTAATATATTATTCATCCGTAAGGTGCTGATACTTACCGACTGTATTAGCGGAGACGTGTTGCAGTCGAAATTGCATAGCATTATTTTAAATTTGTCCATGACTAATTTGTTCTCTACCCGCTCTAGCAAATGCTAAATAATTTTATTAATAAGCAAGCTTAATTTATTTAAAGCTAACATTATATCGTCGCGTCGTAGAGTTCGTCCATTTGTGTTGGTTTTTAGTCTCTTTTGCTAAAACATATTTATAGCGTTCGGTGCGTCTGAACTGTAACTTTGAACCATCAACAATAATTTGGTTTCGAATTTCAAAGCGTTAAATGTTTTATACAAATGATAGAATCAATGATAAATGTGTTAAGTAGTAGACTAATCCTTAAATAGCTAACTACTGTTGTCAATTGAAAAATTAAACGAAAATAGCGAAAAAAAAAACAAACCCTAAATTGAAATACCAATACAGATTAATGAATTACTTCGACGTTTAAAAAATAATAGTCAAAATGAAACTTGGTTAAAACAATTGAAATGATTAGACTAGGTTGAAGAATGAATGAACTATAGTGGAGGATTTGTTATTTTATTTTAACATATGAGTCGTTTGATAGATCAAAGATGGTAGAGCAAGCTTTAAACAGCTTAATTTATGTTTCACTTATGATTATTCTTATACATATAGTTGATTTTTATCTCTGTATAATAGGATGGTAATAGTAGTATAAAATACGTGGTACTTTCTGTTTTCTTGTTGCGAATGAAGAAATGTTTAAAAGAAAAAAAAAAAAAACAATGTTAAGTCATGGTGTTTTTCTTTTTATCTATGATGTCATTGAGCTGAAGAGAAACTGTTTCTTTATATGGTAGAGGTCAGTTGTTAAAAGGTAACCCTAAAGGGCAAAGTGAAAGTGTTCTGTAGCGGAAGAAGGTGTAAGTCTTTAGTTGGTGTTTTTCCGCAGCTCAAGTTGAAGGAAGAAGGAAGACTATTGGTGAAGTTTTACTGGGTTAGTAAGGAGAGACTGTGGCCTTGACCTAGAGGAAGACTGAGGAAGAAGAGTGAGGGAGAATGGTGTCCCGTTACGTCACGACCTACATTCACTAAAGACGGGGTACTCAAAGGCTACCTTACCACTACACCTCTAGCTATCCTATCCACCTACACCTTCTACCACCTTGAACCTCATCTTATCCAGTAACCCCTAATGCCAGTTAACCCTCTTAGCTTACTCCAATACTCCGTTTTAAATAAAAGTGTTTACGACCGGCGACCGATATCAATCACTTATTTACTGCTGTGCTGTGTAAACAAATATTCTTGCATAATGAAAATTGAAATTGATAATATCAAGGATTAGTATTAGTGGAAATTTAAAATTTTGAATATACAAACGTAATGGAAAAATTAATTTCCTTCTTATATTACAAGCGATACGGTGCATTCCGAACTTGAGTATTTCGGCATACTCTTGAGTATGGCAATAACAATTAGGCGCGTTAATATAACCTTGGTTTGACCTTGAAGTAATTAGAACAAAGATGAAACCAATGGCATTCGTTTTAGAAAAGTATCCTAAAAAACATATCAAAAGTCTGCTAAAATCTGATTGGTGGAAATATGCCATTTTTTCAAAATGGCGGCCGAATATGTCACTTTTCGATTAATTAGTTAAATTCTGACTTCCCTTTCACAGTTGGCGAAATATTACCTATTATCATTATTGTTCCCCTTAAAATTACCTTTCCGATGATACTAAATATGACCAGATGTGACTAATGGAAGGGGAACTAAGGAATCGTAAAGGGAATGTTAATACTACGCGGGGACTGAGATTTCGAC
>KZ652448.1:126579-136636 GCA_001010745.2 Gerris buenoi | reverse complement strand
CCTTACTTCAAAGTTCCACAAACACTTGGACCAAGTGGATTTGATCAAAGTGACTTGGACCAAGTATACTTGGATCGTGGAAACCTTACTTCAAAGTTCCACAAACACTTGGACCAAGTGGATATGATCAAAGTGACTTGGACCAAGTATACTTGGATCGTGGAAACCTTACTTCAAAGTCCCACAAACAAATTTTTATTTGTTAAGTTCCACAAAAAAAATCACTTATTTTTATACACGTGTGCCTATTCATCCAATAATAGAGCAAGAAGAAAATATTGTGCCACGCTAATTGCAGATTTTTAAACCATTTCCTATTAATAGTATAATAAAACTAGAAAATTCACACAAGAAAAAACTTTTAATTCTCGTAAAAACGTGTAACTTACATACATATACAGTTAAAAACAAAATTACATATCTAGATCAAGATATCTTATTCGTTATCACTAAACTAAAAAAAACAAGGATAAAGATACACTCCTACGTTATCAATAAAAAAAGAAGAGGTTAACTCCGTTAGACCGTAATAACAACTACCTTTTTCCCAACGTTCATAATTAAAGAAAAAGTATACACAGAAATAAAATAAAACATGCATAGTTGAGAAGCACCGAAGCGTTTCTATATACAATATACATTAGGCATTAAGTTATCTTCAGCTGAATTTTATCTCGTTCATTGATCTTAATTTATTTTTAAGATAGTTAAAAGATTCATTAGAGAAAAAAATATAATTATCTTTGATGTGTAGATTCTTATATTTTTTTTTATTTCCTGAATTTAAAATCTGAATGTTAAAAAAATCTAACTTCCGAGCTTTACACCAAAGATAACGGAAGATTTTTGGTCGTTTCTGGAGAACGAACATTTTTTTGATGTCTCCGATTTCAAAAATTCCAGGATAAAAATCCTTTTCAGACATCAGAGAACATTTAGTCTGTCTGTATGTCGTTCATTTTGAAGGATGGACCGAATGACCCAATGACAGACTCGATCAGAAAGTGATTCAACCCTTGACCCTTTGCTTTGCCTAAGCTCTTATGATTTTTAATACATCCTTTTGGATCCTAAATTTAATCCTTGATTTGCTTTGCCTAAGCTTATATGATTTTAATACATCTTTTTAGATCCTAAATTTAATCCTTGATTTGCTTTGCCTAAGCTTATATGATTTTAATACATCTTTTTAGATCCTAAATTTAATCCTTGATTTGCTGGCCTATGCTTAATTTGCTTTGTCTATGCTTATATGATATTTTATTACATACTTTTGGATCCTAAATTTAAACCTTGATTTGCTAGCCTATGCTTATATGCTATTTGTTACATCTTTTCAGACCCTAATTTAAATCCTTGTTTTGCTAGCCTATGCATATATGATTTTTAATACATCCTTTTAGATCTAAATTTAACCCTTGATTTGCTAGCCTATGCATATATGATTTTTAATACATCCCTTTAGATCTAAATTTAACCCTTGATTTGCTAGCCTATGCATATATGATTTTTAATACATCCNTCATTGATCTTAATTTATTTTTAAGATAGTTAAAAGATTCATTAGAGAAAAAAATATAATTATCTTTGATGTGTAGATTCTTATATTTTTTTTTATTTCCTGAATTTAAAATCTGAATGTTAAAAAAATCTAACTTCCGAGCTTTACACCAAAGATAACGGAAGATTTTTGGTCGTTTCTGGAGAACGAACATTTTTTTGATGTCTCCGATTTCAAAAATTCCAGGATAAAAATCCTTTTCAGACATCAGAGAACATTTAGTCTGTCTGTATGTCGTTCATTTTGAAGGATGGACCGAATGACCCAATGACAGACTCGATCAGAAAGTGATTCAACCCTTGACCCTTTGCTTTGCCTAAGCTCTTATGATCTTTATTAAATCCTTTTGGATCCTAAATTTAATCCTTGATTTGCTTTGCCTAAGCTTATATGATTTTAATACATCTTTTTAGATCCTAAATTTAATCCTTGATTTGCTGGCCTATGCTTAATTTGCTTTGTCTATGCTTATATGATTTTTTATCACATAGTTTTGGATCCTAAATTTAAACCTTGATTTGCTAGCCTATGCTTATATGATATTTATTACAATCTTTTTTTACCCTAAATTATTTAATCCTTGATTTGTGTATTTGTAAACTCCGATTCACCCTGCATTTAAATTCCCCTTCACAAAAATATGTAATCATAGATGATTCACTAAAAAAAAATATTAATATCTTTGTCGTAATTCACTAATAATAACTGTCATATTTAAAAGTGTTAATATCTTTTGTCATAATTTAAAAAAGTTAAATAATAGAAGATGACATCATCCCACTACAATTGTTGAAATAAGTATAAAACATCGCTACTTCAGAAAACAAATGTTTGGGATTTCTATTTGTATAGTTTTTAGTTTTTTTTTTATAGTTATTATTTTATTTGTGTCGAGTTTGTTGAGAGATGCCGTGACTTCAGCTGGGCTAGACAGTTGTGTAAGAACAACAGGTTGAAAACAGAATAGAAAGATATTTACGTTAAACATGCTAGAACTTCACTTATATGTCTTCTACTTGATTTCTTTATNTAAACAATTAAACATTTTTAGGCTCGAAAATGGCTCGAGTAGCCGAAACGTTGCCAACAGTATGAAACAGTGTTAGACTTCTTTCTCTTCCTACCCTTCAAGGATCCAAGTTACACGACCTACAAATAATTATACAGGGTACACATAGCATCACTATAAAAGTTTCATTCAAATCTGATTAGTACATTTGAAGTTATAGTTGTAAATAAATGTATATTTGTGCGCGTGTGGAAGATAAACAAATAAGCGCAGAAGGTTGAAACCTATGTGGGACCAACAATAGGCTAATTATGACCTACCACCCAAATTTCATTAAAATTGGTGGTTCGCAAAAATTGAAGGACAGACCGACCGATAAACCGACAGACAGACCGACAGACAGACACGGAACCAAAAATGATCCCTAATGTCTGAAACAGATTACTGTCTTGGAATGTTTAAATCGGAGACCTAAATATATGTTCTTCAGAACGATCACATAGCTTCTGTTTGAATTGTGATTTTATAATTTATATTTTTAATAAAAAATGTAAGGAACTTCGTTCCTACCGGGTGTCCCACGACACCACACGTATTTTTTTTTATTTTATTAATTTATTTCACAATTTTTCAGAATAATTTTGGTCATGTCAATAATTTATATAAATGGTGTTAAGTAAAATCAAGAGTCTGACTTATATGGTTATAAATCACGCCATAGTAAATCAGTATGTTAAACATTGATTCCCCATTTGAATAAATACGGTGTATAAATAGTTTATCCAGATCATATCTATTTATAACTACGATTGGCAATAAGTTGCTAAAACATACGAACAACCTGCCTGTTTACTCTTATCTCATAGTCTAGCGAGTAAACATCCTTTTTACAATTCAAGGCTATTGCAGCAAGTTAATAAATAAAAAAATACTCTTTCAATTAGTGTGGCACATAGCTTCCTCGCGTCCCATTTCGTATTCTTTAATAATTTTAGCATCTATTACAACCTGTTATTGTCACATTTATTGCACATTTTAAATTCTGATCTTCAATCAAAATTTAAAGAACGCAGACGATTTAAATTATTCTGGGGCTATTTGCGAGCTACATTTGACAAAACATCAGAGGAGTACTTTTGAAGATATAGGTGTAAATAAATGTACATTTTTTAGCTCATGTTGAAGAGAAAACAAATGGGTGCAGAAGGTTGAAAACTTATATGGGACCAACAATGGGCTAACTGTGACCTACCATCCAAATGCCATTATATAATCGGGTTTTTTTTATAGATGTTGGTACGCTAAAATTGAGCGACAGACAAACCAACAGATCGACAGACGGACAGACAGACATGGAACCAAAATTGATCCCTGATGCTTGGAATGGAGTTCTGTCTTGGAATTTTTGAAATCGCAGTCATAAATTTATGTTCTTCAGAACAATCACATAGCTTAAGTCACTGTCAGTAGTTCGGTAAGTTCGAAAGCAAAAGAGTTTATCGGCAATACTTCCAATCCATTGGCAGAAGAATATATGACTCTTAAGGGAATAACAGCTCAAAGAATCTACATTAGGGAAATCGAGGATTATTCCTCTACATAGATTCCTTGAATCCACTTAAGAGGTGGTTAGAGGTGGTTAGATGTGGTTAGAGGTGGTTAGAGGTGGTTAGAGGTGGTTAGAGGGGGTTAGAGGTGGTTAGAGGTGGTTAAAGGTGGTTGGAGGTGGTTATAGAGAGTTCACACTGGGATTACTGGTATTCTTTGTCAAGATTTATTGTCGCAAGGCTGATTCCCAGGAGAATCTCATGTGCGTCCTAATTGCATCTTAGCTAAATCTGTCACAATAAATCTTGAATCTGGCATGTGTGTGAAGGGGGGGGGGATATTCCGACCGAATAGGGTTCTCAAACTTGTAATTGACACAAGTTACTGTTTTTGGTCTGTTAAAAATCAAAAGTCTGTTAAAAATCAGCCTTCTTCAGATAATCTAAAGGGAGTCTGCCAGTCAACTTGTACTTTCGATCTAGTAACTTCTAGATTATCTGAAGAAAGCTGTTCTAACAGCCAAAACCAGTCAATTGATTCAATTACAATTTCGTTTCCGAGCTTACCAATGGTAACGGAAGCTATAAGATCGTTCTGAAGAACGATAATATTTTATGTCTCTGATTTCAAAAATTCCAAGACCTGGTCCGTTTCATACATCAGGGAACATTTTTGGTTCCGTGTCTGTCTATCGGTCTGTCCCTCAATTTTTACGCACCAAAATATCTTGAAGATTATATGTCCGATTTTATCAAATTCGGATGGTAGGTCATGATTAGCTTAGTGTTGGTCCCATAGAAGTTTCGACCTTCTGCACTCATTTATTTACACCTATAGCTTCAAAAGTACTTATCTGATTTGTATTAAAAATTTAATTGTTAATGGAAAGTAACCCACAGATAGCCCCAGATTAATTTGAACAGTCTGCGCTCTTTAACTTTTAATGATACTTTAATTCATGAGAAAAAATTGACAGATTAAAAAAAAACGAGGGAAACAATTAAACAAATTAGACAATAATGGTTTGTAAAAGCATAAAATCAATAAAGTACATGATAGGATGCGAGGAAGCTATGTGCCACACCAATTGGCAGTCTATTTGTTAAACACTTATTAATGCTTTGTTTATTATTATTTGTTTGCCCAGGTATNAAGCGGCCCACACACTAACAGTTTAACTGAAGATAATGATCTGACAGTCCACGCAGCTTGGCCACACACTCGTCAGTTTTCCTTAAGATAACGGACTGCCGTCAGTCGGCCTCCAGTCGTGTGGAGTGAATCGTCTTTATTTTGTTTATAAAAAATCAGAAGTGTGGTATTCCTTTGACCCAAAGTGCATTGGACTAAACATCCCTTTGACTTAATAGTTATTTAGTCATAGTTATTTATTGAAGTTTTTCTTTTGTGGACTTGAGGTTTCTTATTTGGAGTTCGTTGTTGTTTGGAATGAAAGTCCTTTTTTCTTTTTTTATTATATTTTAATGTACAAGCTTTCACCCAGGGAACCTGGGCTTCTTCAGGTTTTNTTTTTTAAAAACCACTTTTTTGGACTCAGGGGAACTCAAAACGTGTAAATCCATCAAAATCTCAAAATCGAATTTTCACACCATCACAATACTTTCTCTTTATATGAGAAAGTAATAAAGGCAACAAATTAACAACAAAAATCAACTCGTAAAGCAGTGTTGCCACAAAGTTACCAAAATTCCCTACAATATTATCTACCAATAACTTATACTTTTCTTATCTAGTTATCTATTATGATCATTAATATTAATTTGAAAATAATATCTCAGATTGTGTAACTAGTTATTAGATTAATGTATGTCAGGCACAGACAAATATATAGTTTATTGTACCACTAAAAACAAATATTATTTAGTAAAAATAAAAATAAATGTATTATTATCGTAGGAGAAAGGTTAAAATGCTTTGTAAATAAATAAACGTATAATAGGGTATTAAATGAAGATGTAATCGCACACAGTAATTACCTCTTACAAGAATAATGGTTTTCAAACCAGGTCAAACCCTTATCAGTTCGTTATCAGATCCTAGTTTACTACCTTTTGGATTTCCTTCTCTGGCAACATTTCATTTTAGATACCTGATAATCAATTTTTATATTTTAAGCCTCAGTATTTTCCCTAAATAATCCGGAATAGTATAGAAAATAATAAATATGGTGATAATCAGTGAACCTATTAAATTCAGCTATTTTAATTCTGATAATAGCATTTAAGACATCTTAATAATAGCCCCAACTTTTTGTTTATCAAAGTAGACTTTGATGAAAACAAAAATAGCAACCAATTGACAAATTATGATAACAAGGTGTCAAAAATGACAAAAAAGTGAGGTTGTGCTGGTTTTTGTTTACAAGAAGGTTATGTATCGCCACTGTTTTAAAACTTAATGAGTACAATTTAACTGGAAAATTCTAGAGGGACAAACATTTTACACAATCTATCTTAGCCTCTACTTTATAGAGAATTAACGTAATGTTCCACAACTTGGACCAAGTATACTTGGATCGTGTAAACCTTACTTCAAAGTTCCACAAACACTTGGACCAAGTGGATTTGATGTAAGAGACTTGGACCAAGTANATCCAGACTTGTTTACACTTAAGGTTTTTACAACTCTTCAGCTTTAGAACTGAAGTTATAGTTTTACGATAGAGGTAATTACGTAATTTATTCCTTAACTTTATCAACTATTGATGTAGCTACTTATATGTCATCTTAACATTAAACAATTAAACATTTTTAGGCTCGAAAATGGCTCGAGTAGCCGAAACGTTGCCAACAGTATGAAACAGTGTTAGACTTCTTTCTCTTCCTACCCTTCAAGGATCCAAGTTACACGACCTACAAATAATTATACAGGGTACACATAGCATCACTATAAAAGTTTCATTCAAATCTGATTAGTACATTTGAAGTTATAGTTGTAAATAAATGTATATTTGTGCGCGTGTGGAAGATAAACAAATAAGCGCAGAAGGTTGAAACCTATGTGGGACCAACAATAGGCTAATTATGACCTACCACCCAAATTTCATTAAAATTGGTGGTTCGCAAAAATTGAAGGACAGACCGACCGATAAACCGACAGACAGACCGACAGACAGACACGGAACCAAAAATGATCCCTAATGTCTGAAACAGATTACTGTCTTGGAATGTTTAAATCGGAGACCTAAATATATGTTCTTCAGAACGATCACATAGCTTCTGTTTGAATTGTGATTTTATAATTTATATTTTTAATAAAAAATGTAAGGAACTTCGTTCCTACCGGGTGTCCCACGACACCACACGTATTTTTTTTTATTTTATTAATTTATTTCACAATTTTTCAGAATAATTTTGGTCATGTCAATAATTTATATAAATGGTGTTAAGTAAAATCAAGAGTCTGACTTATATGGTTATAAATCACGCCATAGTAAATCAGTATGTTAAACATTGATTCCCCATTTGAATAAATACGGTGTAGATGGTTTATCCAGATCATATCAATTTAAACTACGATTGGAAATAAGTTGCTAAAACATACGAACAACCTGCATGTTTACTCTTATCTCATAGTCTAGCGAGTAAACATCCTTTTTTACAATTCAATGGTACTAGAGCAAGGTATTTAAATAAAATAGTCTGCAAATTAGTGTGGCACATAGCTTCCTCGCGTCCCATTTCGTATTCTTTAATAATTTTAGCATCTATTACAATCTGCTATTTTCACATTTATTGCACATTTTAAATTCTGATCTTTCAATCAAAATTTAAAGAACGCAGACGATTTAAATTAATCTGGGAGCTATTTGCGAGCTACATTTGACAAACCATCCTAATTTCAAAACATCAGATGAGCACTTTTGAAGATATAGGTGTAAATAAATGTACATTTTTTAGCTCATGTTGAAGAGAAAACAAATGGGGATAGAATGTTGAAACTTATATGGGACCAACAATGGGCTAATTGTGACCTACCATACAAATGCCATTATATAAACGGGTTCTTTTTATAGATGTTGGTACGCTAAAATTGAGCGACAGACAAATCAACACATCGACAGACGGATAGACAGACATGGAACCAAAAATGATCCCTGATGTTTGAAATGGAGTTCTGTCTTGGAATTTTTGAAATCGGAGACATAAATTTATGTTCTTCAGAACGATCACATAGAAAGTCACATTCGGTAAGCTCGAAAGAAAAAGAATTTATCGACAATACTTTGAATCTATTGGCAGAAGAATATATGACTCTTAAGGGAATAACTGAGCTCAAAGAATCTACATTGGGGAAATCGAGGATTATTCCTTTACATAGATTCCTAGAATCCACTTAAGCCTAGTACGCTGGGATTACTGGTATTCTTTGTCGAGATTTATTGTCGCAGGGCTGATTCCCCGGAGAATCTCAATCCTATTTGCATCTCGGCTGAATCTGCGACAGTCAATCTTCAATCTGACATGTTTGGGCCAAAGTTCCTGTCAAAATGGGGTTCTCCAACTTAGTACACAGCATGTGTATCCTGGAAGGGTTACTAACTGTGTCAGCAGAGCCAGCGTGTCCGTGTGGGTTAAACCACGTCTGCTCGGCCATCACTGAATCATGAGCGGTACGATGGGGTTCGATTCCTCGCCGTGACACTCTGATTTATATGGCTCACTAATGACCACATCATACTCGCTTCGGCGGTACAATGTACAGAGGTATGATGTGTGAAGTGGCTGCAACTCTCCACCACGGGGATAGTAAAATGGGCCTAAGTGATGGCTTGATTACTTAGTTCAAACAAGTGGTTAGTCCTACCCGTATAGTACTAGTAATAGCATCTTACTATAACTAACTGTGTCTGATTCATTTTGTTCAAAACCATCAACCAGTGCGTGTTAGGGGAGATATATCAGGCTTGCATGTTTTTGCTTCCAAGTTTACAAAAGGTAAAGAAATTTATGTGATGGTTCTAAAAGAATTATCTAAAGAAGGCTGCTTCAGAAGAGCCGAAATCAACCAATTTTGTTTCAGTTGCAATTTTTTGTGTGAAGACTTTGTTTGGTTATTATTGAACTATACACCTCTTTTTGGGATATAGATTCTTTGAGTTGACTTAGAGTTTAGGTTTCTGTACGAAGTACGAAAAGAAACCTTATACAACGGCTCTGTCTGTCTGTCTGTCTGTCCGTCGGCTTGTTTCAAGTCATAAACTACTATAGCTAGGAACATGAAATTCAGCACACGGGTGCATCTCGGCATTTGTAACAACAGTACACTTTTTGGAGTTTTCACACTTAATATTTCCAATATGGCGGGTGACTAAAAAAATTGTATCACCATGACATGTTATACATAAATTTAAAGGTCTTGAAGTGTAGAAAAAGAATATGCAACTATTAAAATTTCACACTTATTCATTTTAAATTAAGCGAACAGAAACCGGCGGTTTATCGCCTTACGTACTTATGTGAAGCGTGACCTTACTTGTTTGTATTGATGATACTATTTAGCTGAAATTATCAAATTAACGCTGTCTTCAGCAATTAAATATAGAACTCAAAGAATTTAAGGACTCTGATAAATCAATAAATGGGTTGAAACGTTGAACCTATAAAACATTACTACAATAACATTAATGAGTTGTCTAGACTCTAGACAGCCCTTGTCTTTAGTATGCTGAGGTAGCAGACTATTATTATAATATTAAAAACTAGCCGTTTGGCCCGCGGTAACGGGCAGAATAATAAATATGGTTGAGAAAAAGAGCTGAGAGATAATTAGTTATAATTAAAATAGATATTTAAAGAGATATTTACTGTTTAAATAGTAAGTTTTATGCAGTTATAATTAAAACATTTAAATAGGAAGTTTTGTGCTCCGATATTCGTTACATAGGTATGGCGCAAATGGTTTAGTATCTGGCTTAC
>KZ652448.1:111019-126304 GCA_001010745.2 Gerris buenoi | reverse complement strand
GGGGTTAATTAGTAGCTTTGAAATCTTCCACTCCATGTGATTCAATTGTTTGATCCAATCCCAGTATTTGTACTGTCCTTTGCATGTCCCACAGTCATAGGCGGAACTAGGGGGGGTCTAAGGGGGGCTTAGCCCACCCTATAGATTTCGAAATCCTAATTAGATCCCCCCCCCCTATAAAATCTGAAAAAAAAAATCCAACGGAATAAGTACCTATTGGTATAAGTTCACATTCTAATGTTTTCACACAACTCAAAATTACTTATTAAAATAAAAGGGTAAGATAGTGTAAAAATCTACAAAAATTACTGAAAAATAGTAGTTAATTTAGAGGTTGTATCGTTGGTGGGCGTAATCGAGACAAGAAAGCGCACTGGTATAAAATAAATAAACATCGTCAGGCTGTCGGCCCTTAGTTCTTAGATCAGAAACCAACCCCTAGCATTTCAATTCATACTATTGGTACAGTAAAATTAGGCTAAAACCCAAACATCCAAAAAAAAAAGTTCTACCCAACGCCAAATTGTTCTATGCCCTCTTCGTAGTAAGTGATAAAAAGTTGCACGACTTGCAGCGTCGGGTTTGGCCGGGAGGGGGGAGGAAAGGGGGGTAAAAAGGTATTTTTAATCGTTTTTCGATAATATCTCGAAAACTATGAGGTTTAGGGCTAACTTTGTTATATACAAAATTAATCTACATAAATTTTGAACAGAAATGGACTTATGCATTTTTATGTTAATGCATTTTTGTGTTAAAGTTAACGATTACGGAGTTATGAAGCTGTAAAAATAGCNGTATTTTAAAATAATTAAAAATTGATTAATAATATAAAAAATATTTAAAAAAATTAATAGCTTTATAATGTCGATGAAATTTTTTCAAATAATATTTTAATGATTGAAATAAAAAACTCTTTTAAGATAAAAAAAAAACTGTAACAGAAAAAAGAAAAATATAAAACACATGGAAAAAATAAGCAAGCACGAAAAAAAGCACTCGAGTGTTAAAATGATATAGCGTGAGTATAGTGCGGGGAAAAAAATTAAGGAGGGAGAAGTGATAAGATAACACTAAGTACCACTTCAAAGTTTTAAAACAGTTAACTGAATACAAAGAGATATAATAAAACGGATGTAATCCCTCCTTAAATAAATACTTTAACACTTATGTAATCCGTTTTATTTTAAAGTTAAAATTATTTGTTATGAAATTAAATTCAGTCTGGTTAATAAATTTCGATCATACGAAATTATTTTGATAATTTTAAGTAGTTAGTCCCTGGATATATAAAGTTGTAATTAACCCTTCTAGATAATTCGAGTCTATCTTTCATCGAAATATATTTTATCTACGATTGATACGTAATATAAACATTGTATCTCTGTTTAGATTCGTAGAAAGTGATTCTTTACACACCTGTATTAATTGCGCATGCGTGTCTTATAGTTTTGAAGAATTCCTCTTCTTTACCACTCTAATGACGAAAAGAAGAAGAATTCTTCAACTTCACACACGATTAGCGAGTTTGTTCGCATTTAACATAGTAATTTGATGATTATTTAATAAAAGTAACTGTTTGTATCGAGTTTTTTTGTGAAAATCAATGCGTGATTTAAGTGATTACGACGAATATGAGGAGAATAATACTCCTCCCGAAATAATCAATTCGGCACAAAATACAACTAATGAATTAATGTCTTTATCAAAAGAGAAATACGAACTTACATACACGAAGTTTATTAAATATTTGTTTCTGTATTCATTATTAAAATCCAACAATCGTAGATAAAGTTCGGTACGCAACTGGTGCGAAAACTGCATTTTGCTTTGCTCGTGTGGTTTTACTACTCTCGCTTTCGCTCGGGTGCAAACTCCACACTCGTTTGAAAAATGCTACTTTCTGCACTAGACAGTGTAATGTACTATTTTAATCATTCGAGTATTTTCATTATCTAGATTTTACTGTATATTGAAGGGAATTAAGGATTAAGAAGCAGTTTGTAATTATATTCCTTTAAATATTATATGGATGGCTAATGTACTCTTCTCTTAGGTAGGTCAAAGGCGTATTCTAGATAGTTATAGGTCAAAGGCGCAGCCTAGCAAATATTGTAGGGGAACTGTTGCCCCTCATTCCTACCGCTTTACTTGTCTCCTATTACATCCTTTAACAACCAAATTTGCCCTTGACATCTAGCCCCCCCCCCCCCGAACCTTTCCTACGCCGATGTTGTATGCTTCCGCGATTAAAATCATGATAGAGTTTCTAGGTGTTGTGATACTAAACCATAAACGCTTCTTAAAGGGCATTTCTTTAGATTGTTACTCATTTATAATGAAAACATAAGGGGAGTAATAATCTAAAGAAGGTGTATCAAACGTTCTTCTTTAGACTGTTACTCCCCTTATCAAAACAGAAGTGTGATATTCCTTTTCCTTTGCCCAAAGTACATTATGGACTAAACATCCCTTTAATAAGTCTTATTATGTTATTAAGTCTGTTATTTATATTTAAAAAAAAAACAAAAAAAAAACAAAAAAACATGGGGGAGTAACTTTCTAAAGAAGTTCCTCTTAATGAAGGGTTTGTAATGAATTATAGGGTATATAAGTATAAGTAAGTATATAACTTATTTAGAATTTTACTCCCCTAAATAATGGTCTAAATTCTAAATAACCAAAATAGGACAAAGGAAAATTTAGTCCAATATACTCTGTGACAAAGCAATACCACACTTCTTTTTTATAAGATAAGGGGAGTAACAGTCTGAAGAAGAACATTTAATACACCTTTAGAATGTTTTAAAGGTCCTAAGAAGTTATCGTAGTATCTTGACTCAAAAGTTCCTAAGTAGTATATACTTTATAATGTAGTTATACTCTTTGATTTATAATATTACCATGTTAATCATGTTACTTTAAAACGGTAGGATCTACCTATGTAAAACCTAGAACAGCATTTATACATATATATTATTATTCAGTTATTTTTTACTGAGCGTATATCAGTCAAACATTGAGTAGATTACGATTGGAATAAATATCGGAGATTTAGTGACGCAAACATAGGCGGAACTAGGGGGGTGTAGGGGGGGCTTAGCCCACCCTACAGAGTTCGAAATCCTAATTAGCCCCCCATACAAAATNAAGTCTGTAGTCTGTAAGTCTGTAGTCTGTAAGTCTGTAGTCTGTAAGTCTGTAGTCTGTAAGTCTGTAGTCTGTAAGTCTGTAGTCTGTAAGTCTGTAGTCTGTAAGTCTGTAGTCTGTAAGTCTGTAGTCTGTAAGTCTGTAGTCTGTAAGTCTGTAGTCTGTAAGTCTGTAGTCTGTAAGTCTGTAGTCTGTAAGTCTGTAGTCTGTAAGTCTGTAGTCTGTAAGTCTGTAGTCTGTAAGTCTGTAGTCTGTAAGTCTGTAGTCTGTAAGTCTGTAGTCTGTAAGTCTGTAGTCTGTAAGTCTGTAGTCTGTAAGTCTGTAGTCTGTAAGTCTGTAGTCTGTAAGTCTGTAGTCTGTAAGTCTGTAGTCTGTAAGTCTGTAGTCTGTAAGTCTGTAGTCTGTAAGTCTGTAGTCTGTAAGTCTGTAGTCTGTAAGTCTGTAGTCTGTAAGTCTGTAGTCTGTAAGTCTGTAGTCTGTAAGTCTGTAGTCTGTAAGTCTGTAGTCTGTAAGTCTGTAGTCTGTAAGTCTGTAGTCTGTAAGTCTGTAGTCTGTAAGTCTGTAGTCTGTAAGTCTGTAGTCTGTAAGTCTGTAGTCTGTAAGTCTGTAGTCTGTAAGTCTGTAGTCTGTAAGTCTGTAGTCTGTAAGTCTGTAGTCTGTAAGTCTGTAGTCTGTAAGTCTGTAGTCTGTAAGTCTGTAGTCTGTAAGTCTGTAGTCTGTAAGTCTGTAGTCTGTAAGTCTGTAGTCTGTAAGTCTGTAGTCTGTAAGTCTGTAGTCTGTAAGTCTGTAGTCTGTAAGTCTGTAGTCTGTAAGTCTGTAGTCTGTAAGTCTGTAGTCTGTAAGTCTGTAGTCTGTAAGTCTGTAGTCTGTAAGTCTGTAGTCTGTAAGTCTGTAGTCTGTAAGTCTGTAGTCTGTAAGTCTGTAGTCTGTAAGTCTGTAGTCTGTAAGTCTGTAGTCTGTAAGTCTGTAGTCTGTAAGTCTGTAGTCTGTAAGTCTGTAGTCTGTAAGTCTGTAGTCTGTAAGTCTGTAGTCTGTAAGTCTGTAGTCTGTAAGTCTGTAGTCTGTAAGTCTGTAGTCTGTAAGTCTGTAGTCTGTAAGTCTGTAGTCTGTAAGTCTGTAGTCTGTAAGTCTGTAGTCTGTAAGTCTGTAGTCTGTAAGTCTGTAGTCTGTAAGTCTGTAGTCTGTAAGTCTGTAGTCTGTAAGTCTGTAGTCTGTAAGTCTGTAGTCTGTAAGTCTGTAGTCTGTAAGTCTGTAGTCTGTAAGTCTGTAGTCTGTAAGTCTGTAGTCTGTAAGTCTGTAGTCTGTAAGTCTGTAGTCTGTAAGTCTGTAGTCTGTAAGTCTGTAGTCTGTAAGTCTGTAGTCTGTAAGTCTGTAGTCTGTAAGTCTGTAGTCTGTAAGTCTGTAGTCTGTAAGTCTGTAGTCTGTAAGTCTGTAGTCTGTAAGTCTGTAGTCTGTAAGTCTGTAGTCTGTAAGTCTGTAGTCTGTAAGTCTGTAGTCTGTAAGTCTGTAGTCTGTAAGTCTGTAGTCTGTAAGTCTGTAGTCTGTAAGTCTGTAGTCTGTAAGTCTGTAGTCTGTAAGTCTGTAGTCTGTAAGTCTGTAGTCTGTAAGTCTGTAGTCTGTAAGTCTGTAGTCTGTAAGTCTGTAGTCTGTAAGTCTGTAGTCTGTAAGTCTGTAGTCTGTAAGTCTGTAGTCTGTAAGTCTGTAGTCTGTAAGTCTGTAGTCTGTAAGTCTGTAGTCTGTAAGTCTGTAGTCTGTAAGTCTGTAGTCTGTAAGTCTGTAGTCTGTAAGTCTGTAGTCTGTAAGTCTGTAGTCTGTAAGTCTGTAGTCTGTAAGTCTGTAGTCTGTAAGTCTGTAGTCTGTAAGTCTGTAGTCTGTAAGTCTGTAGTCTGTAAGTCTGTAGTCTGTAAGTCTGTAGTCTGTAAGTCTGTAGTCTGTAAGTCTGTAGTCTGTAAGTCTGTAGTCTGTAAGTCTGTAGTCTGTAAGTCTGTAGTCTGTAAGTCTGTAGTCTGTAAGTCTGTAGTCTGTAAGTCTGTAGTCTGTAAGTCTGTAGTCTGTAAGTCTGTAGTCTGTAAGTCTGTAGTCTGTAAGTCTGTAGTCTGTAAGTCTGTAGTCTGTAAGTCTGTAGTCTGTAAGTCTGTAGTCTGTAAGTCTGTAGTCTGTAAGTCTGTAGTCTGTAAGTCTGTAGTCTGTAAGTCTGTAGTCTGTAAGTCTGTAGTCTGTAAGTCTGTAGTCTGTAAGTCTGTAGTCTGTAAGTCTGTAGTCTGTAAGTCTGTAGTCTGTAAGTCTGTAGTCTGTAAGTCTGTAGTCTGTAAGTCTGTAGTCTGTAAGTCTGTAGTCTGTAAGTCTGTAGTCTGTAAGTCTGTAGTCTGTAAGTCTGTAGTCTGTAAGTCTGTAGTCTGTAAGTCTGTAGTCTGTAAGTCTGTAGTCTGTAAGTCTGTAGTCTGTAAGTCTGTAGTCTGTAAGTCTGTAGTCTGTAAGTCTGTAGTCTGTAAGTCTGTAGTCTGTAAGTCTGTAGTCTGTAAGTCTGTAGTCTGTAAGTCTGTAGTCTGTAAGTCTGTAGTCTGTAAGTCTGTAGTCTGTAAGTCTGTAGTCTGTAAGTCTGTAGTCTGTAAGTCTGTAGTCTGTAAGTCTGTAGTCTGTAAGTCTGTAGTCTGTAAGTCTGTAGTCTGTAAGTCTGTAGTCTGTAAGTCTGTAGTCTGTAAGTCTGTAGTCTGTAAGTCTGTAGTCTGTAAGTCTGTAGTCTATAAGTCTGTAGTCTGTAAGTCTGTAGTCTGTAAGTCTGTAGTCTGTAAGTCTGCAGTCTGTAAGTCTGCATGTAATCTGTAAGTCTGCATGTAGTCTCTAAGTCTGTAGTCAATAAGTCTGTCTGTAGTCTTAAGTCAGTGAGTGTTTAGTCTGTCAAGTAGGGTGTGTTGTAGTCTGTCAGTCTACAGACTACAGACTTAAACACTCACTGACTTAAGACTACATCAGACAGACTTATTGACTACAGACTTACTGTAAGTCTGTAGTCTGTAAGTGTGTAGTCTGTAAGTCTGTAGTATGTAAGTGTGTAGTCTGTAAGTCTTTAGTCTGTAAGTCTGTAGTCTGTAAGTGTGTAATCTGTAGTCTGTAAGTCTGCATGTAATCTGTAAGTCTATAGTCTGTACTCTGTACGTCTGCATGTAGTCTGTAAGTCTGTAGGTCTTTAAGTCTTTCAATAGTCTATAAGTCTGAAGTCAGTAAGTCTTTTAGTCTGTCTATAGTCTGTGTCTATATGTAGATTATAGATGCAGATTAGTCTTAACTTCTAAACTTTAAACTCGAGCCCTGTAAGTCAATTTTCGGGGGAAAAAAACCTATTTCCTGAAGAAATATCTGTAATTGGTAATTGGTAAAGTTTGTGAAGTCGGGTTCATTACTGATGAACCCTCATTTACTCGCCGTGAGAGGAATTATTTTTACAGTAAAATCAGTTTAAATGTTCATTGAAAGTCGTATATTGAAGCCGAAGAAAAACAAATTAGATTCGGTTTGGAAAGTTAATATAGGATAAACATTTTATTTTGCTTCCGAAGGTAATGGAGCCTATGTGAACTGTGATCGTTCTGAAGAACAAAAATATTTTATGTCTCCAATTTTAAAAAATTCCAAGACAGAAATCTGTTTTATACATATCGAGGAACAGTTTTGGTTCCATGTCTATCGGTAGGTCTGTCACTCAATATTTGCGATACAACAAATGTTAAAAACTATTCGTCCGATTTTAATGAAATTTGTATAGTGGGTCATAATTAGCCCATTGTTGGTCCCATATAAGTTTAAACCTTATGGGCCCATTTGTTTCTCTTCCACATGCGCACAAACATACATTTATTTTCACTTATTTGATTTGTTATATTTTATCGAAAGTAACCCGCAGATAGTCCTAGATTAATCTGAATTGCCTGCTCTCTTTAAATTTTGCTATGATACTTTTTAATTCATGTAACAAATCAAAACAATTTCGACACATTTAAAATACCAGCCAATTAGTGTGGCACATAGCTTCCTCGCATCCAATCATATACTTTATTGTTATATTAGCACTAACGTTATATTACTTTATTGTTATATTGTTTATTATGTAAAAAACTAATAACAGTTTTTAGCGACCTTTAACACTTTATAGGGGTGTCGCTGTTGGTTTTACTAAAAAATTGTATTTGAAAAAAATCTTTGTCTTATTGAATAGATAAAGTTTGATTTTTTTCCCCGACCTAAAGTTCCAATTTAAAATTTAAAGTTCACGTTTACGCGAGCGTTGCACGTGAACGCTTGAAGGAATAACGTTGTCCAACGTCCTGGGCATTGGTAAAATGAACATGTCCACCAAATTTCATCAAAATCGGTCGACATTTACTCAATTTATCGTCGCACGTTTCATGATTCGTGGACACACAGACCGACAGACAGACACTGAACGAAAAATGTTCCCTGATGTCTGAAACAGATTTCTGACTTTTCGTTCTCAAAAGTGAACACAATGCTTCCGTTACCTTCGGTAAGCTCGGAAGCAAAACGGGGGGAAAATTAAATAAATTAGACAACAATAAGTAGTAAAAGCATAAAATAATTTAAATATACAAAATTTACACGAAGAAGCTTATGTACCACACTAAGTGGAAGAGAATTTTACACCAAAATAAAGAATCAATTAAGCCAAAGTAAAGAGCGCAGACAATTCAAATTAATCTGGGGCTATCTGCGGGTTACTTTCAATAAACTATAAAAGTTTCATACAAATCAGATAAGTACTTGTNACGTGTTCCCACAACCCTTCGTGCAGCCCCAAGAAATCATCCACAGAGGAGTTGTGGGGCTGCCTGCATCTCTAAAAAAATATATTGCAAATAATTGCGAAGTTCGAAAAAAATGATAAATTTTGAAAGGCTTAATCTCGAATACTATTGGGTCTACAGAGACAATTCTAGTATCCTATAGGGGCAAATTTTGTATACTTTAAAAACGTTCTTAAACCGTTTTTTCGAAAACTAGTCCTTTAGGGGTATAATTGCCAAAATTTGAAAAAATAACGATTTTTTTCGATTTTTGACAAAGTTGCGTTCGGCGCTCGAGGTCACAAACTTGGATTATTCATTAGGCCAACATCATAAACAAGTCTGCAAAAAATCAGAACTACCGGATTTGACGCATACTACCCCATACATTCAGGCGACAAAGTTACTGGATTACATTATATGTTCGATATTTCTTGTGACACGACAAATTTCAAACTTGTAGTCAAGCCCTGACGCTCATTTCCAGTTGATTTCTTTTTGCAAATGCAGTCATTTTTTTTTTAAATTTAAGTATCTCATGCGTATATCGTGAATGCTAGGAGGTTCTTTATTAAATCCGGTTTTAAAGTGAAGTTGCACACTAATAACTGATTGGTTAATGTGATAATCCAGCACACAATGCTTTACTGTCTTCNAATACTTATGATGTTCATGATTTCAAGCGTACATAAATGTAGTTTTATTTATCATACAAAGATATAAAATGGTTACATTTAAAGGAAAACTCAAAATATTTTTGCACAGGTACACATTATAAATTCGAACATTTGATATCGAACATTAGTCCAGTAACTTTATACATTACAGTATGCGTCAAATCCGGTAGTTCTGATTTTTTGCAGACTTGTTTATGATGTTGGCCCAATGAATAATCCAAGTTTGTGACCTCGAACGCAACTTTGTCAAAAATCGAAAAAACCGCAAAAAAATAGTTATTTTTTCAAATTTTGGCGATTATAACCCTAAAGGACTAGTTTTTGAAAAAAAGTTTTCAGTACGTTTCTAAAGTAGACTAAATTTGCTACAATATGATACTAGAATTATCTCTGTAGACTTAATAGTTTTCGAGATAAAGCCTTTCAAAGTTTATCATTTTTTTCGAACTTCGCAATTATTTGCAATATATTTTTGCAGAGATGCAGCCTCTCAACACCTCTGCGGAGGATTTCTTGGGGCTGTACGAAGGGTTGTGGGAACACGTGCAGCTGCAGGAAGGCAGGATTAAAATGCTCATCAGTTGCAGGCGCTGCAGCGGGGCCTCTTGTGACAATATACCTGATGTTGCAGTAGTAGATATCCCAGAAGGCGACGATCTCTCCGATGTCGAGGTCGAGATGACTTGTGGGCACAAAAGGTCGACGATTTATCACCATCCCCTGATGGGGATATGCCATCCCAATACGTAGATTCAGATACGGACGAACCTCAACTGGGACGTTCCAAGTGGGCTAAATTAATTTAATTTTTTGATTTTGAATATTNGATATTCTATGATAATATAGATAAGAGATAAAGATGTGTTTTGTTTTGTATTACGTTTTGTGTTGCGAAAGCGCGAAGGTCGTACACCGAACTGAGTCTAGACAAGAACTGAGAACTGAGGGGTCTCGCTTCAAGCGGATATTTTCGGGATATGACGGACCTTGGTTGAAGCATGCGCCGTGGTGGGGGAATTGCACGAATCGACTAAACTCGGCTAAAACCGAACATTGTCGAACTCTCCTTACTTTCAGGGGAAAATGTTAGGGTGTGAAATACAGAGCGATGTTTTGATAAAGTGCGGGAAGGAAAAAAATCAGCTGTGAAATCGTTTTCAATTTCAACAATAATAAACATATGATTAATTAACCTCAAATTTTTTTGAATCTGTAGGATAAACAAGCAACCCCTATTATAATTTCCGCCGTCTTTCCTTGTTTGTATCTTTGTCGTTAATATACCTGTAACTTTGAAATTAACTAACTTAAAAATTTCCAACAGTAATTATGTTTGTGCAAGGGCGTATACTGGAGCTGGAAGTCCGTTGCAGTACTGCTTTAATGAATGAAAAATTAATATTTTTGCATAAAATTTGTTCCCAAAACTGTAGAAATTTTAGAGCACTTCTTTAGATTGTTACTCCCCTATGATTTTTTAGAATATAAATTACTTTAAACTTTGACTAAATAACTAAAGACAAAAGGATGTTTAGTCTAATTGCTAATTGTACTTCGGGACAAAGGAATATCATACTTCTTTTTTTATAAGGGGAGTAACAATCTAAAGAAGAACACTAAGTACACCTTCTTTAGATTGTTACTCCCCTCTGTTTTTTTAATTAGGGGAGTAATAATCTAAAGAAGTGTCAATTCTAGAGTTTTTTTATGTTTTACTTAATAATTTAATGTAATTTCTTCGGAGTAACAATCTAAAGAAGTGCCCATAAGTTTACTAAGTTTATAAAGTAAGCACTTATGTAAAGAAGAATAAAGTATGTGAATTTTTCGGTAAATGAAGTTTAATTGTGCTAGATATTAAGGAAAGAACTGAATAATTACTTCTACAAGATGTTTTTAGTATTAAATAATACCAGCCCATAAAAACCAAGTTTTTATTATAAATCCTTTATATTTTTGCATTTTAGTTCTGAAGGAAAATATTGGTATTCATTCATTTCAATTNTTGTTCAGATTTTTTGGGGGGGTAGCGCCCCCAAAATTGAAGTTAAAATTCATTACTCGATTTCGCCTCGGGGTATGATTTTTCTGAAGATGTATGCCAAATTTCGTCAAAATCGACCTTGTAGTTTAGGCTCCAAGCGTCTGCACAGACGACGGACAGACATTTTTTAAAAACCACTTTTTTGGTCTCAGGGGACCTCAAAACGTGTAAAGCCATCAAAATCTCAAAATCGAATTTTCGCACCATCACAATACTTTCTTTTTATATGAGAAAGTAAAAATCTCTCCGAGACAACTCAGACGAACTTTCTCATATAAAGAATTTATGATTACATAGCCCAGTATTTTAAATTGATAGTTTTCGTATAGTTACATTTAATTATTATTAATATTTCATCAAAATTTATTATAAATTTAATTTCTCCTCGGTGGGTAATCGAACCCGGGCTCTCTCCACGTTTAAAGCTATTTTCTCAGGAACTAGATTTCTCCCGGGAAAAAGGCTAATATCGTTAGATTCGTATTTAAATGGACTTAAGTATACAATTTTTTAACCGTTAGCGAGTAATTTTTTTCCAAGTTCTTTCAGAGTGTTTGGGGGCTTCGCCCCCAAAATTGGAAAACATTTATTTCTCGATTTCGCCTCTGAGTATGACATTTTTGAACATTTGGTTACAATCAGGCAGAAGTTTATTCTCCAACGTTTGCCTAGAAGATAGACAGACATTTTTTAAAAATCAATTTTTTGGACACAGGGGACATGTAAATCCATCAAAATCTCAATATCATATTCCACAATGTATTGTAACTCTTACGAGTCAGATAGAAAAATGCTACAAGGAATATAATTTTTTTATTAAAGCAATAAATTGTAGCCTAATAAAACTTTAAATTTGGACTCCCTAAGATGTTAGATAGAAAAGTACTCCAAGGAATTTGATTTTTTATGTCCTTAGATATTCGCAAGCAATAAATTATATTCTATTAAAAATTTATATTTTGACTCCATGAGAAGTAATAGATAGAAGAGGATTAAACTGTAGTTTAATCTATGAATGTTGAGTAATATATTAATTAAATTTTATACTTAATTAGGTACTTCTTTAGATTGTTACTATATAAATGACTGAATAAATAACTATTAAGACAAAGGCATGTTTAGTTCAATGTACTTTGGGACAAATTAATGTCACTGGTATGTTTTTATAAGGGGAGTACAAGTCTAAAGAAGAACATTCCGTACACCTTCATTAGATTGTTACTCCCATCTGATTTTTGTATAAGGGGAGTAACAATCTAAAGACTAATGAAGTGTCCTTAATTGTTCCTTATTATGTAATATTTATTCCGGTCAATCATTATAATCTAATGATTGCAAAATGAAAGTACATAATATATCCGTAAATGTGTCGATAATTTATGTTCGTGTACCGCACGGAAACCTAACCACCTCTAACTCTAACCACCTCTAACCAACTCAACTCTAACCAACTCTCAACCAACCAACNATTTTAATTGATGACAAAATTTAGAAAATTTACAGTGAAACATTTAAAAACACAATTCTCTGGTTTTTAGTTTGGCAAAGTCTTTTTTAAATCGAATCAGTATCGATAGTGTTAAGAAGTTGGTTTTCAATCGCCAACGTTGCTAAACCACTTATACAGTGCAATTAGACAAAAAAATTCTAAACTTGGGAAAAATTAGGGGAAAGCTGAATTTTGATATTGAGGTTCTAAACTAAATGTCAAAAGTCCCCATTGATCTGAGTGCCGCTAAAAGAACTACGCGGGGTCAAAGATCATCAAAATCTTTTTTTGTGAATACATATCTCAGTAACGGCCACGTTTACAGAAAAAATACAAGTAATCAACAGTTTTGTGTCGTAAGTGTAATGGTATTGGAGATAACCTCAATAAGATAGAACGACACAGGAAGAACAGAGAAAGAAATTAATGGTTTGCAAGTGGCGCGCCACTTCGATAAGTTATAAGTGCCGTCGGAGTAGCGTGGTGGAGGCGCCACTTGAAACCCTCTACCGCGCTATAACAGAGTACATTGGGCCATAAGTTAGCATATAGAGGTGGTACTAACCAGCGCCACGCCACTCGTGTGTGAATTGGGCCTAAGGTGGTGTTGAAAGGAGTGCACTTTTCATCATAAATAAGAAGGTATATTGAGGTTATCTCCAAAACAGTTACACTTAAGAATAAAACTCATGAGATCTCTTTTGTAAGAAATGTTCTAAGCTACAAATTTGTTTACTTTTATTAGCCGCCTTGTACTAGCCGCCGGCTTCGCCGGCGCCTCGTCCAAGGCGGCGCCACATGCGACCGCATGTCTCGCATGGCCCTTGCGCCGGCCCTGCTCAAAACAAAAAATAACACAAAATAGAATATAACAAAANTTTTAAAGTGAAGTTGCACACTAATAACTGATTGGTTAATGTGATAATCCAGCACACAATGCTTTACTGTCTTCAAATTTAGCCATTACACAACACTGACAACAATTGACTTAACAAACGACTGATACTTACCCACACCATTCACACCAATGTAAACAAAACTTTATGTGTTTTTCTTTCAAGTGGTACCAACTGATATGGTCTTAAAACATATTTATCCAGTACAATTATCATTTGAAATCAGGAACATCATTTGTTATTATCCTGTACTTGTACTGTATTTTAATTGATGACAAAATTTAGAAAATTTACAGTGAAACATTTAAAAACACAATTCTCTGGTTTTTAGTTTGGCAAAGTCTTTTTTAAATCGAATCAGTATCGATAGTGTTAAGAAGTTGGTTTTCAATCGCCAACGTTGCTAAACCACTTATAGTCCAGTCCAATTAGAAAAAAAGGTTTATCTTCGGAAAAATTAGGGGAAAGCTGAATTTTGGCATGAACCTTAATATTACGGCTCTAAACAAAATGTCAAAAGTCCCCATTGATCTGAGTGCCGCTAAAAGAACTATGCGGGGTCAAAGGTCATCAAAATAGTTTTTTGTGAATATCTCAGTAACGGCCACGTTTACAGAAAAAAATATAAGGGTCCTTGGCTTCTGCCTATGGACCCTAAAAATACAAGTAATCAACGGTTTTGTGTTGTAAGTGTAACGGTTTTGGAGATAACCTCAATTTAACTTCTTATTTATCATGAAAAGTGCACTTCTTTCAACACCACCTTAGGCCCAATTCACACACGAGTGGCGTGGCGCTGGTTTGTGCCACCTCTATATGCTAACTTATGGCCAAATGTACACTGTTATGGCGTCGCAGAGGGTATTAAGGGGCACCTTCACCACGCCACTCCGACGCCACTCGTGACTTCAAACACAAGATAGAACGACAAAGAAAGAACAGAGAAAGAAATTAATGGTTTGCAAGTGGCGCGTCACTTCGATAAGTCATGAGTGGCGTGGCGGAGGAGCCACTTGAAACCCTTTACCACGCCAGTGTACATTGGGCCATANGCATGCGCAATTAATACAGGTATGTAAAGAATCACTTTCTACGAATCTAAACAGAGATACAATGTTTATATTACGTATCAATCGTAGATAAAATATATTACGTGATACTAAAGGTCGACCAAGAAGTGGTAGCTATAGCTATCCCTAGAGTGCTCTACTATTGCTGTTTTTGTGTCATGTAGAGTCATTTTGTAATTAAATAGAACACGTTGTAAAATATAAATACGAAGTAAGGAAGGTTTGCCGGGTGCAGGTTATAAAACCTTCCTCTTGCTCTCTCTCTCCAAATGTAAACAAACCTTTTTAAGTTTCGAAAATGTTGATATAAACATTTACATATGTAAATTTTGTAATGGGGGGGGGTTCATTGCATGTGCTATAAATTGTCATAAAACACACTTTCACAGCTAATTTAAGTAGCAAAAGCCATTATTGATATAGGAAAAATCCTCATTGCCGTACTTTTGGTTCTATTTAGTAAATTTATTTTTGACAACTTTTATATTTTGCTAACAAGCTTACCGTAGGTAACTGAAGCTATGTGGTCGTTATGTAGAACGAAGATATTTTATGTCTCCGATTCCAAAAATTAAAAATTCCAAGACAGAAATCCGTTTTAGACATCAGGAAAAATTTTTGGTTCTATCGATGTTTGAGCCTCCTTTTTTCAATAATGTTAAATTTCAAATGAGATTTTGGGTAAAAGGGGTTCCGACGTACCTATTTATTTCTTGTTACCTTCAAAATTCTATTTTAAAATCTAACCTTGCTTTATCTCTGACAACATAATTATTTATCTTAGATCTAAATAAAGATTTAAAATGCACCTTACATCTAAATAAAGATTTAAACAATATTCAAGCTAGATTTTCTAAATTTGACGTCTGAACAAGATGGTAATAATACCAGCCCATAAAAACCAAGTTTTTATTATAAATCCTTTATATATTTTGCATTTTAGTTCTGAAGGGAAATATTGGTATTCATTCATTTCAATTTTAAATAAATAATTTAAAATAAATAAATTAATTAATTATTATATGTGTTACAATGATTTTGTATCGGTAGAGAGTCGAAATGCCAAGATTCAGCAAGATTGAATAATTAATTGAATTTTTATTTATTGTATTACTTTTATAAATTTATTTATCCCATTCATTTTTAAAAAGATTTTTTTTTAA
>KZ652447.1:137900-149641 GCA_001010745.2 Gerris buenoi | reverse complement strand
TATATATTTATTTTAATGATTATTACTTTAAACAATTGTGACTGAGGACTAAGTGGGTGTTATAATTGTAAATTTGTAAATTTTTATTAATATTGACAAACTCTTTTTTGAGGAATAATGTACACAGCATCTAATTTTGAATCGTACGTATAAAAAATTTTTATTATTTAATTGTATTATCATGAAAGTTAGGAATTTAAAAGAAATAGTCAAAGTCTTGTTATTCATGAACAACAGTTATTTGTATATAAAATATATGAAAAGATAAAGGAGTTTAACTAATTATTGTTAATGTTTTTTCATTTTTAGAAAAGATTGAAAATGACCTTAGAGAAGGGTCGAAACGTTTCTGAACAATTAAAAAATATATGAAAACTATACGTTTTTGAGTATTTATTAAACACCTGAAAAAAATCCGTCAAACAGCAATAACATATGATAATAATTAAAGAAGGTGTTAAGTTTAATAACGTAATTTGAAGAGTTTAATTAAGGTAATACAATATGAAATATTGTAACCTGATGTATTTTGAAAACCGGTGAAACTTAAAGTTTGAAAATTTTAAAGGAGATGAATTAATTAGTAAGTTTTGACGTAATGATAAAATTTCGGGTAAAATGAACGTTATGCATCAGCCATAACTGTTCTTTCGAACCATCACGTCTGTAATGGGAGGTGGTGCGGGGAGATAATAATTCCAAGGGCTGGTAGTGGTTTAAAAAAAAATTAAGATAAAAAGCGAAGCGTTGAATTAACACCATCGAGGGTTGAGTCGCGAGTCGCGATCACCACAGAATGACGCAGAACCCAAATGACCTTCAGCCAATGCACTCAAAGACCAACATTTATCAGTTGTCAAAAACCACAATAGCTACATTAGACAGTAATACTAATTAAAACTAGTCCGCAACGCTTAAGTGCCTAATAGAGGCAGCTAAGTTAAAAAATAGCCCGTTTTCGTCCAATATAACTGATGACGACCAACTACGAGTACAGTAGACCAGTGATCTGTTATTTTCTTTATAATAAACTTATCACGATAGTATTCGATCATAAACAAAAAGTGTGTTTCTTATGGGTGCAATGATTTAAAATACGAGTGTATATACCTAGGGATTTATTTGAATGTAAACAATTTATAGTATGCATAGTTTATATTAACATTCAGTTAAAGTGTAATAGCAATTTTCTGATAAGGAAGAGGACTAACCTGTCATTTTAAAAAGCTTATACATTGTATGATAAATAAGTGAAACTAGTTATAAATTCTGTTTCACAATGTTATACATATTTTTGAATTGCGGACACCTCTTTGTATTATCCAATATCCTTTTATTGAGATGAATCCAAAGCGTTATTCCATAAAATAGCGATTCACGTTATTATTAATGAATAGCCTTTGACAAAAACCCCTTTGTTTCCCTTGTCTAGCTAAACTAATCCCAGCTTTCAAAGTTGAAATACACATACAGAAATGTTTTATTTAAATTGCCATGATGTAGCACATTTTAAACAATCAATTATAGAGAAGATATATAAATACACAAGATAATAAATAAATAAATACACAAGAAGATATATAATACACCTTGTAGAAAAGTATAAATTACTTTAAAGAAACATCTGATTGTGC
Organism: Gerris buenoi; assembly: GCA_001010745.2. Taxonomy (NCBI): domain Eukaryota; kingdom Metazoa; phylum Arthropoda; class Insecta; order Hemiptera; family Gerridae; genus Gerris; species Gerris buenoi. The sequence continues at coordinate 148,007 of KZ652447.1, read as the reverse complement.
AAAAAAAAAATCTATTAAAATATTAATAATATTAATATTTAGTACTATCCATACAAAATTTAAATTATTTTAAACTCATGTGACCAATAATCCAAAATAGGGCTTGAGGAAGCTATGTGCCTCATCGTTTGTATTAGGCACCATACCCAATATAAAAGATTGATTTCTTGCAATTCTTATGACTGTAACATGAGTATAAATTATACTTATTATAATAATACTCAATCGATAAAAATATATAATTTCATTACTTACATTTTGTAGTTACCAAGACATTTCTAAAATTTTATTAAACTTTTCTCGGACCCTCTTATACACCAATCGTTATAAAAAATACAAAAAAAGGTATTCAGGGTTTTTTTTTTAAAGGATAATGCAATAAAGAGAGCTTTTTTGTACCTCAAATGTGTTATTTCTTTATATTTTTTGAGGGTTGTAATTCAGTTATCAAGGATAAAAATAAATATAACTCTCACCCTTATTTTTCTTTTTTTTTCAATCTACATTATTTCTGAATTTGAATAAACATAAGTATGGAAGTGTGTACAGAGATAGCCGACCAAAACCACACTCCGGTTCCACAAATGCCAATTTTCCTATAGAACTGATGTTTTTGTCTCATATATTTCTGATATGCCAAATCTACCAGTTTTGAAAAAGCTAATAACAATGACTAAATTGTATATTAACATCGTTTATATTCTTAATTAAGTGACCAAATTATTCATCCACAAAGACAAAATCATAATAATTGAAGATCATATTAATTTAATTAATTAATCCCATATTTTATAATTAATTATAGATTTATAAACGTTAGCTTAATCAGGGACATTGAAATGAATAGGCCCAATATGTAAACTTGATTACTTAACTACTAAACTAAGAAATCCTTGCAATGAAATAGTTTGGCTAATCCTCAGTTATGGCCAAATGATGAAAAATGGTCTTTATCAACCATTTATCCCACAAGATTTCTCTTTAATCTCACATACCTGTATATCGGACGAAACAATTATCTTAGTTTATAATGAAATATAGTCATGCATAGAGTATTATAAATAAAATAATTCGCTAATTTCTTTTAAGCCGGGTTCCCACGGGGCGTGAACACTCTACAGTGCCACGCTAGAGAGAAGACTGTTGTGGCCCACGCCTGGAGGGGGAAAGAGGAGTGAAGTAGCTGAGGAGCGTGGAGAGTTCACACAGGATAGTGATCACTCTTCTCACTTCTCAGTTGATTCCAGGGTGCCAACCATGAACGAGCTTCTCTAAAATCTTTATTTTTATAATTTGAACAGCTCGAATCATATAAAACTGAGTAACTGGAATACAATTTTAGAAACTTAATAGTTTCACCGTCTTGCAATTTAAAAATACGAGCCGATGCCGACGGCACAGACATAGTTACTACCTTTTAAAACAACGTGAAGAATATAGTATAATATCACGCAAACTAACAAAAAATATAATATAGTATAATATATAATATAGTATAGTATAATATAATTATAGTATAAATATAGTATAATATATAAAATAGTATATAATATAGTATAATATATAATAAGTAATAATAACACAAGCAAAGGTTAAAGGTTCTAGCCGCGGGTGGAGGAGAGATAACAAAAAAACAAGGTGTTGGCTCTATGAAACGGCTGGGGACAGGAGTATTCACTCCTGAAAATCAAACATGTTTGATATGAAGATAGTGCGGGAGTGAACTATCCCCACGCCCGGTGACGTCAGAGCATAGTTCACTGCGACTCGTTCAGACGGGCCGAGTTCACTCTTGAGTACGGCCACTGTAGAGTGCCCACTCCCCGTGGGAACCCGGCTTTACATTAAATTTTTCCCAATAGCCTTTTAAGACAGAGCGGTTGAAATTATTGGTGTAACTTAATGCAGTTAGTTAGTAAGTAAAAAAAAGTATATTTGCCAAGAAAAATGAAAAAAAGCACGAGAAAGGAATATTAAAAAAAGTAATTTGCTTTTCTATTATCAACAAGATTTTGTAGTCTGTTAACCATTTTATTATTGGACCTTTTTTAAATGGTAATTGCCGGAGGGTAAATATTGTTGGTAAAGGCTTAGATAGGAAGGTTACCGCTGTTCCCTAAATGTAGATAGAGTTAAAAGAATTGTTTTAGGCTTTCTTACAAAAGCGTGAGTCCAACCTTGCCTTTAAGCTATCTCTATCTATACGCACGCAATCTGTGTCCCCTGGATTACTTTGCCGGTAAATAGGTCCGGTGCCGGACGTATACCGGCCCACCCTATGTATTTATTCTTTAGATAAAACTCCAACTCCGGCCTAATGTGCCGACCTCGGGATAATTGAAATTCATCCGACGAGGGCAACCGGGGAATAATAAAATAGACCTTTAGGTAAATTCTGTTAGACTACACAGTGAGAAAGGTCTGAATTCTAATGGAAAAGCCCAAAGGGCCCTTTTTCCAAAGACGTTTCCTACTTCTACATACAAAGGGATTCTAAACCATTATGTCGGTCTCAGTCTGCAATTGTATTGTCCTCTAAGGAACAGTTCTCAAAAAAGGAGAACTTGTACCTTCATTTGGAAAACTCTTCTGCGATAAAGAAGTGGAACATTTGCATAACGCCTCGAGATGCATTCCAACTAAGCAGTCCTCTTAAAAAAAAGACAAAAATCTTTTAATTTTGCCGATAAACCTATGTTTCTATCTTACTGTCTAATCATCTTGGATATTCTAGATATCTTTTAAGAATTATCTTTAAACGAACTCATCAGATTATAAAAAAAGGAATGAAGTCCTGTAAAAAAAGATGTTTTTAAAAGAAAAAAATAAGAATAAAAGTTTTCTTTTATTTGTTTTGTTTAGTTCTCTTACATCCATCTTCTTGATAAGACAATCCAAGTAAACATGACCCATAATTCTAAAAGCACAGTTCATCAATTTAAAAAAAAAAAAAAAATCGCCACTAAATTTAGAGCCACAATTAATATTCAGTAACTTTTAAAACAATATTTTTTTGGGCACATGAAGTCTTAAAACGTGTAAATAATAGAATCAAATTTTTACGCCATCTTAATACTTTCTTTCTCTAAATATATTTATATTAGAAAAAAAGATGATATATTCAATGCTCATGATAATATCTGAAAGATTGGTATAGCAAATATATTGATTGTTTGTTCTGGAGAAGAATAATTGAAAGTACCTAATAGTGACTGCAATAATTCGGTATAGAGTAGAGTAACTAGTGTCTTTACGATGCTATTCTATAAATTATCAAACACGAACCTTACTTGTAAGAGTTTTAGATTAATGATAAGTCAAAATTTAGAGCCTGCGTGTGTAAGGCGCGTGTATGAAGGGCAAAGGCCCTAGATAAGTGGATCCATTGAGACTTGGAAAAAGCGAAGGAATCCCAATTCCTTCTATTTCCTAAGTGGACTTATAAAGTCAAAAAAGTTTCTCGTTTGCTCTAAGGCTACTTCTTAAACTCCTGTAAAGTAACAGTCGGCTGACCAAAAAAGGTTTTCCTTCCAGTAAGGGGTGAAATAGGGCTGAAGTTTAGTATACAACTGATGAAGCATTTTCCTCTAAAACCTACTGGATGCTTATCTACAAACAATGATAGTTCGTACATTGAAACCTTATCCAAACTTAAAAATAGTACTCGTAAACAAGTACAAAATTAAAGAAACAGAAAAACAATTATTTTAAACATAATTAACAAATAAATAATAAATCTAGATATTCCGGAGAAGGACTCGTCAGAGTTCGAAACTCGAGTCTGAGTTTCGAACCCATTACAGGGATTGCTTTTTATTTCCAAGGGTGTTGCTTATGGTGTCTGTAGCAAAATAATATAATATTTAAAGTAATATTTAAAGTAACGATAGAATAATAATTGTAAATGTAAGAACGTGTCAATGAGTGATAGAGGACAGTTGAAAATAACACATATTTCAAAGCTTATATTAGATTACAATTTTAAATGGCCAAATAAGTATTTATATACATATATATGTAGGAAAAAAGCAACATGTGTCCAATATAGCGATACTGGAAAAGGAAGTTTAACCCAAAAACTGTTAATGATTTCGTTTCTGCAGGCCTAGGGTACATAATAGAAGAAAATGGAGGGAAAAACCCAATTGAGAGGACGAGACTTTTTCAGTAGCCGTAAAAAAAAGAAAAGAAAGGAAAAAATGTCAGAAGAGTAGGTTTGTTCTGTGGGAGAGTAGGTTTTTTAGAACGTGAACGACTCGAGAGTGGGAGGTAATCTAAGTGAAGTTGAATAGCGGAAAAGGAAGCAGAGGTTGACACATTGACAAAGTTAATCTTCAGAAGAGAGTGACTACGTAGACGAGTATTTGGCTTGAAAGTAAAGCAGGCTAAAGTGAAATAGAAGGATTCATACACGTGAAAGCCGTACAATGAGAGAGGGGTTAAGTCATGTCGGGGTGAGACATGGAAGCGACAGGAAAAGTGACAAAGTCTGTACATTCACATTGACACAGGCTTCCCAGCATCTTGTAACTTGGCTTTCATTCTCCGTCGCAGAGTCTTAATACTCTCTATTCAAATCAAACTATCCAAGTACAATATCAGTAAATCATTTGTCACCTTTATAATAACCCCTTTCCCTTTTTACTTAAATGATGATGGAGTAGCAATAAAATTGAAAGACAAGCACGTACAGTACACATAAAACCCTTTTAAATTTATTTAAGTTTTATTATTTTGATCCAAATCTCTCATTTTGAAGACATAAGATGTATCAATGTGTTATAGTTTTAAGATTATTGTTAAGTCAGAATAAAGACTAAAGAGAATAGAGAATTCTAAGCACGTAGAGAAACTACTTGAAGGATTGCTGATAAGAAAGATTTTTTACTACTAGCCAAGATACCTGTTGATTTCAAACGGAGATTTTTTTACTATTTTGATTTGTAAATGGTAGTACTTATTCCTTGAGACTTTTGAATATATTCAATTTATTTGAATACATAAGCGCACTAGACATATCTAACTAGGATGAAAAAAGACGTAGTACTTCAGTTATAGAATAGACCTCGTTCAATAATGCATTACTATAATTTTTTGCGAATTTGTAACATAAAACTGAATGGATGAATGATGTATCATAAGATTTAAAATACTCTCGGTTATAATATACATATATGGTGATGACCTTTGTTTTATTTTATTTCTTATGTTTGTTGTGATTCTTATCTATAGAAGTCGGCATGTAGGGTAAAATCAGTCTCGCTGATACAGAATCCCCTTTTTACGTCCTGCTCTCTTTTCAGTAACGCTTTGTCGTTTGTATTGTGAGTCCCAATTTTCCCTGTTTCCTACCACTTCAACCTTTCTCCATTCCTACAACGCGTCTTTACGCCTGCTGCTACCATTGATAAGATATTTGTTGTTATTTTGGTCTTTATTTTTGGGAAATAATCAACTAGATCACCACGCCCATTAGCAACCGAAAGCCTCTTCTAATGTATACTAACAAATTCTAGAAGGCTCAATATAATATTTATTTGAACGAAACCAAAAGCATAGATTTGAAAAAAAAAAAAAAAAAAAAAAAAAAAAAAAAAAAAGTAGGTAATACTTTGTACAGAAGCATAGTCAAAGTCCTTTAATAATTTCTGTGCTTCTAAAATAAACTAGACGTTTAAAGACAGGCCAAATTCAGGTTTCTATACAATGCCCGTTAATAATGGATGCATATTGATCAAATTTTTAGTGAGAGTTGTATTTTTTTTATTCTTGTTATCGAAGAGCGATAAAATGAATGAGAATTAACATTTTGATGCTTAAAAACATAAATATTTGATTTGTATAAATCGAAGTTATTGTCAGAACGAATATCTATCTAGATGATATTGATGAATCGTCCCTAAATCGCTTTTTGTAATAAACATGATGTATATTTTATTGTTGTGGCTTAGTGAATTCATGTTCCAATAAAAGCCATTGTAATTATTTTTACTTCTTCTATACATATTATACTATGTCTGGAGAAAGTATTGTGATTGCTCAAATATTTGATGATTTTGGTGATTTATATGTGTTGAGGTCGCTTAAGTCAAAAAACATAGTTTTTAAAAAGTGTCCGTCAATAGTAGTCTGTGTATGCGCGTGGAGTGTAATCGACTGGGATTCATCGATTTCCATAACAGTTATTATAAATTTTCAGAAATATCATTGTCTGAGGCAAAATCAAGAAATCAGTTTTAGCTCTAAATCATTTAATAATAATTTATTTATTAAATCTTCATAATAACAAAACATAATTTTAACATAAATAAAAAATACAACATAAATAATAGCATGACCTTTTGGTCGCCTGCCTATAGAGTTGTCTCTACAAAAGTGTAATTACATTATAAAAAAAAACCTATATATCTTTTTCTTTTATATAAAGTATTTAACGTACATATAGCTTCTATTTAACTCTAATATTATATATTTAAATCTAATATTATCTATCTTAAAACTTAAAAATACATACTAAATAATAAATAAATAAATAACTTAATAGACATTTTTGAATTTCATAAAGTTTATAAAAATAGACCTTTAAACATTAATTAACTATTGACAAAAATCAGCGATCAAACTATCTTATACAAATACAGACAAATTATAACAGATAATANNNNGCCCCCCCCCCCCCTCCGAAAAAAATGATAAGGGAGATTCTCTAAACTCTAAATGACTCATAATTCACTTATATTAGGCATGTGAATAAATTCCTCTTACTTAAATTTGTATCTGGGTTCCTCTTACTCAAAATTGTATGTTCCTGGGAATCTAATTACACATAGTGACTTTGGTCTTACATTGGTGACTAATTTTTATGCGTGTATAGATTTTGGGTTTTAAGAGAGTGATGTTTACCCTTTAAAACACCCGTAATATTTAGATATCCTCCTCTGTTTGGAAAATATCAGTAGTATACATCATAAATAATTTGAAATGTAACTAAATATCTTTACAAATTACTTAATGGTGAGTTAGCCTTATATCTAAACATAACTTTCGAATACTGAGATCAAAATATTTAAACGATGTAGTGTAAGTAAACTCCTGATAATAGATTCCTTTGATGTCTTTACCTTTGTGTATTATTTTTTACTTGGAAACTCTTCTAAGAAACTGATTCCAGGTAACTTAACATTTTGATAAATTCTTCGAGATAACCTCTGAAATATTGCACTCACTGATCTGGAAATTCCAAACAGTGTTCCGGGGGGTTTAATCTTAATTCGGATTACATTATCCGAAGTAATTCTATTTCACGGTGAGAGAGAGTCGTGAAGTTACAAGTCGTCCTCGAGTTGTAGAAGGCAAGTAAGTTTAGTTTTTGTGTTTGAACCCTGTGTGAAACTAAGGGTTAGGGGAAAATTCTGTTTGGGAAAAGTGAGAGAAAGAGTACGAGGTTTTCTCGGAGTCTGTCGTTATTGTGGAGTCCGGAGGAAAGCAGAATCACGGACTACATTGTCTTAGTAATCAGGAGTTTAGAGTAAGAGGGGTAGCTCATCTTCAGGAGAGACTTCCTGTCTGGTACTAGCCTTTTCACTGCGAGAACTTGGCCTGTTTTAGAAAGGAACCCAGGTTTGAGAAACTCAGACAGATAGAGAGGACCGTGCTTTAAATCTCTTATAAAAGGTTCATCGGTGCGTTCCACCCTCTTTCCTCCTCGTCTCTCAACTTCTGATTGTTCTTCAGCGCGAATAATAAGGAAATCCGCTCTTCTGTACAACCTTCATTTCGACCGGTCCCTTAATTAATTTCATTTATTTTTGGTTAAGCAAAAGTATATATAAGTTTTTATAAAACAAGTATAAATAAAAATTTTGTGTCACTGCCTATGTGTGCACACAAAATCTGCAATTTATAAAAATTAGAAATTCCCCCGTTATTTTTATCGCCCTACCATAAGATAATAGCATAAACTATTTAATAATTATTGGGCTAGCCTTTATAGGGTGCTTAGGGGGGGGGTGAAATGTTGGCGCTAAAAACACAATATTGGCGGTTAAAAGAACAATACTCTACCCTGATGCTAAAAAAATCTGCAGTTTTGTTAAAAAATTACCTAGGCTGTGTAGCACTAAAAGTACCCCTGTATCACTGACATTAGTAAATACGAAAACGTTGATATCTACTACATGAATGTTATAGAAAATTGTGAATCTTAAGAGTCACAATAATGCATTTATCCCATTATCACCAAAAATTAACATTGGTTGTTTTAGCGATCATAAAATGTCATATATACATATTTCTAATCTACTCTTCAGTAGCTTTCATTTGAAACCCCACTCCCTATTAAAAAATCATTAAACATTTTGTCTCGCTGCGCATGTGCGCATACAAAATTTGAAAATAAAAATTAGAAAATTAGAAAACCCCAATAATATTGGCGGTAAAATCACAATACTTATTTAAATTTTATGTTTGTTATCTACTCTTCAGAAGCTTTCATTTAATACACATCTCAAAAATTTAAAAAAATGAGTTTTGCTCTTTTATATTCATATTAGATTTTTAACTTCTCAATGTTTCACATACATTTTCCTATGTGGGTCAAAAAGTCACGCCACTATTTTAAATTTCACATCTCTAGCGTGAGCACCAAAGTATGACGGCTAGACAGGCACATCACACTCTGCATAAGGGTTTCGAGGAAGACCTACGAATCCCTAAAAATAGGTGTTAAAGATAAAACCCAGCATTAATGCTTTGGAACAGCTTTTCATTGACCCTCATAATACAAAATAACAACCTAAGTAGATCACAACTATTGAATAACATTTTTCATTTATAAAGTATTTATAAGATAAGAATTTATTAAATATTAATCTCACGTCTTCTCAAACTTTTATCCTAATCTATTTTATGACTGCAACAATTTTATATTGAAATAATAAGATTTCACTACTTTCAATCATGATTTTATCTAAAATTTGATTTAAACTGAATTTCTTATACAACCAAGCAATGGTTGAAAAAACAACCTTAACTTTATCGCCGTTGAATACTTTCCGATAAATATAAATAAATTGTAAATTTAGGAAAAACTTGCTTACATTGTATGGCTGTGATATTTTTATTTAAATTTAAGGAAAATGCCAACTTCAACAAATGATATGTCCGTCATAGTGTTCTGTTGAAAAAGTTTACTATCTCAAATTATCATTTTTATTGATTCAACTTCATTAAAAAGAATAAAATTAATCATAGCTTGAGGCGGCTAATTAAATGCAACAACTTCTCTATTTTATTATTAGGTACGACCATTTATTAATCCAGTTTGAATTTAATCTTGCAAAGGTCTTAATTTTAAACTATGTTCTTTAAACACAAAACTTTTCGAATCTTTTATTCAATAAATCAGTTTCTACTTTATATTGCTCAATGAAACAAAGCCTTGACCTGTACCATTTTTATCCATTACGTCTTCATTCTTACAACTTCATATTAGAAAATATTCGTTATAGAGAGATTTTCATTGCATAGAATTCATTATATTTAAATCCAACCGTATATTAAATAAATTAGTTTCAGCTCCATGTTACAATCCTCAACTAAATATTTTTTTTCTCCAATATATGTGATAGTGATTCATAATAAATTAGGTGTAGTGCAATAACCAAACGAAGTCTTTACACGTAATAACAAAATCGGACAAATCAGACTAACTTTCTAATATAGGTACCGAGATCCCAGATCCCAGAAACTTTTTGATTTCGATTTTCTACAAAATCAGATTTATTATCATCAATATCTTGAAAACTAGATTATCTCGGGAGAACAGTATACGCTAACGGATTCGAATTTAAGCAGACTACATTTTAAAATTTGTAAAAAAAAAAAAAAATGATTTAGTATCATAATACTAAAATTAATAATTAACATACTATAATTCACAACCTCAACCGATGTACTAAATAAATGTAATGCACGACAGGAGTTCCACCACTGGGTAGCCTCTCCTCTCATGTTAATTAATGTTACTTAATCAAATTGTTATCTGTATTACTCATAGCAAAACTTAATTGCAAGTAATATATATGTAAATTAAAAAAAAAAAAAAAA
>KZ652447.1:90112-112461 GCA_001010745.2 Gerris buenoi | reverse complement strand
GACCATTTTTTTTTATTTTTAATCTACAGGACACGGCCTACAAAGATATTAAAAAACTATTTAGGTAGCTTGTACGTATTTCACGCTGCAGACCCTCAAAAACCCTAGTTTGTCACCTACAGTATATATACACTGGCAGCTTTTTTGAAATTTTGAATTTTTGACTTGGCGGGGCGGAACGCTGCTGCGTTCCTAAATGACCTTTCTTGACCTTACACGCGCCTGCATTTTTACTTTATGAAAGAAAGATTCAAAATTCCCCTCTGTACACAACGACGACGACCACCCCTGTCCTTGGTCCAAGCTGTGGTGGGGGAACTATTTGTCTAAAAAGCATAGGCCATGGACAAGCGCTTCGCGCGCCCGGCCTGCTTAGACAAATACAACACAAATTTTAGACTAGGATTCAAATTGAATTGGAAAACAGCTTGAAAATGACCCAAGGTGGGGTTGAAATATAGCAGGTGATTTTGAAAAAATGAAGAAGTGAAAAATGTTTAACTAAACACTACCCACATAGACCTAAAGAAAGAATTTCTATATAGATAAAAATTTAAAAACAAATATGAATGAATCCTGTGGTGAACTTCACCTTCAGGTGAGATTTCCAGAGTGGCATTCGCCCCCGTTTTGGCGATCGAACCCAAAATTGTGGTTTGCACAAGTTGAATCACAATTCGTGACACGTGGAATCAAGTCAGATAAACTCTAATTCCATACGGTAGTAGCTGCCATCGAGAGCGACGTCCTTGTTCAAGTAAGCGACCTGGTCTTAAATCCTCCACAGAATGACATGTACAGCACTTTAAAGAGCCGACTCATAGAGCATTTCACCGGGTCAGAAGAAAAACAAATGCGAACACTTCTCGGAGAAACACTACTAGGCGACAAACGACCTTCACAACTCCTACGAGAGATGAGGGACTTGGCCGGAGATCAAGTATCCGATAAACTGTTAAAGTATCTCTGGACCCAACGATTACCCTCCCAAATCCAAGCGATCCTCGCGATTAATGAAGGGGATTTAAACAAACAGGCGCGGGTCGCTGATAAAATAGCGGAAATCTCGGACCCCGGTAAAGTTTACGAGGTAAAACACAGAGTTGAGTCAATAACGAAGAAAGAGGCACTAACAACATCTATTGAAGCTCTCTCCGTTCTAAGACACGAAAGAAGCCCAAACAGACGTCAATCCCGTTTGGCATCGAGTTCACGTACGCGCGCTGCAACACCTGATCGCCAACACGATACGTGTTGGTACGATCGTACCTATGGGAAAAAAACGAAACACTGCCGACATCCCAGTAAGTGGCATCAGGAAAACTAAAAGGTCCCATGCTCGATGCGGCAAGCGATAGGGACATTAAAAATAGCAGCTACCTTTTTATAAAAGATAGGACTTCCAACCTAAAGTTTTGGTGGACACAGGTGCCGACTTGTCTGTTTTACCTCCGAAATTAAAACATAAAACCAAACCTGACCCGACTAATCGATTGTTTGCTGCCAACGGATCCGGCATTCGAACCTACGATACAGCCTGTTTAACACTGGACATCGGTCTACGACGCAGTTTTCCCTGGACGTTTATCATAGCGGACGTATCATAGCGGACCGATTCTTGGAGCTGACTTCATTCAAAAATACGGACTGATCATCGACCTTCGGAGAGGATGCCTAATTGATTCATTGACCAAGTTATCATCAAGTGGTTCAGTCGTCGTTGGGACAACTGTCACAATACGTTCCATGAAGGGATCCGACACTAATTTGTACACTAGCCTACTGCACGAGTTCCCTGATTTGATGCGAACATCGTTATTAAGTGGAGCGAAGCACTCAACAACACACCATATCGAAACCAAAGGGCCACCGGTTTTCGAAAAAGCTCGGCACTTACCTCCGGACAAACTAAAGGACGCAAAAAGAGAATTCGACGAAACGATGAAACAAGGAATCTGTCGACATTCAAGTAGTTACTGGGCTAGTGCACTTCATATGGTGAAAAAGAAAAATGGTGAGTGTCGACCATGTGGAGACTTTCGACGACTGAACGCAGTTACTGTACCAGACAGGTACCCTCTCCCTCACGTACACGACATTGTTAGAAATCTTAAAGGATGCACGATTTTTTCGACCCTGGACTTGACGAAAGTTTATCACCATATACCAGTGGAACCGGAAGATGTACATAAAACTGATATCATAACACCATTTGGCCTTTACGAATTCGTCAAGATGCCATTCGGGCTCCGGAACTCCGGCCAGTCATTCCAGCGTTTTATAGACGAGGTACTTCGAGGGCTAAATTTCGCGTTTCCTTATATTGATGATATCCTTATTGCCTCGAAGAATGAGAAAAAACATATTGACCATGTCAAGACTGTGTTCAGGAGATTGCAGAGCTACGGCCTTTCACTTAATCCTGCAAAATTTGTATTCGGACGAACCGAAGTAGATTTTCTCGGACAGCGAGTGGGTCTTTTCTGTTAGTCCCCCCCCCCCCACGCCTTCCAGGCGTTTTTCCGCTCATACAGGGTTTTGCCCTTCACTATTATTGGGCATTCCGACTTTCCACAGCTGTCTAGTCCACAGAAAGCCAATAAAGGATTTGCTAGGTGCATCACATTACTTTTTATTGGCATACATACATATAAAGACTCATTTTTCAAGAAAGTTATTTTTTTTTTTCTTTTTTCGTTTTTTTCCATTTTATTAAGAAAGTGAAAGGTGAAAGAAACATACAACTTACGGCTTGAAACTTATATATTTTTCATTCGATTTGCCCTGGAGGCCAATAAGAAGCGATGTCTTCTAGAATTTGATCAAAGAGATCTCGGTCCCTGTGCCTTCTCCTCCACATGAATTCACACAGATACGAGTCTAGAAGGCTCCGACTTGTCCCACACTCTCTCTTATTACGCATCTTCGCTGTTGCCCACATCGACTCAATGCGCTGGGTGTGAGCGCCCGTAGCTGGGTCAACGAAGTTTTCACTGTGGTTGACAGTGTAGTGTCGGAATTCCATGCCCTCTATTTGAGGGATAGAATTGTAGGCCCTCCACATATCCGACATTATTGTCGACCCGGCTGCTACATGATCCTTTATGACACTAGTGAGTGTTTCTCTTGTCCGGTCTGGGACTGCTACCAGGAAACACTCACGTGTTTCCCTCCATACACCGCCGAACACCCACTGCTGTGGGTAAACTCTGCCGACGTTCGCCTTCCTCCGCGAAAAGCAAGATTCGTCTATCTCGACGGTTAGGTTAGGCCCACCAATTACGGCTGGATTTCGCAGTAGTGCAGGGGCACACACCTCACGCAAGTAGTTTTTCCAGTCTGTGATGGCGTCCGCACTCATGCCGAATTCCTTGCCACAAAATGCGGTGGTGGTGTATCCTTCCTCCCACGATTTTATAAAAAGCACCACTTTGTCGAACGTCAGCCTACTGCCTTGCAGCCACGTGTCCTTCCTCAATCTTACTTCGAAGCGACACTCACGCTTCCTGCATCGCCAGCGATCGTTCTTTTCAGACAATGACAGTGTCATGTCATGACCAGACGGACACGAGTTAGGTGCAATACGCCCCGTCTTTGTAGGTATTGAACTCCTGCCTCCTTCGAATCAATCGTACGGACAAGTTCGAACAGGGACATGGTTTTTGATTTGGAAAGTGGTAGAGAACTGTCTATTACACTAATGCGCTCTAGACTGAAAGGTTCTCTCTTGAAACAACGATAAGATATCGGCAACATGTATAATTCTTTGTTTTGGTGGCAAAGGTCAAAAAAAGTGTTTTACATGTTTATTCTAACATTTAATAGGGATATTTTATCAGTGTTGTATTGTTTTGGACTTAGGTCGGGAAAGGTAGTTATATATGTACACCGATAAATAACAAGTCGCTCAACCTAGGAAGTTTTTTTTAGCTTCTAGTAGACTAGACAGCTGTGGAAAGTCGGAATGCCCAATAATAGTGAAGGTCAAAACCCTGTATGAGCGGAAAAACGCCTGGAAGGAGTGGGGGTGGGGGATTAACAGAAATGACCCTATAAAGTATAAAGTATAAGAAAGAGTAAACACACAACATTCAAGAGTAAAGTGTTTACAAATTCGTATCAAAATAAAACGGGTTTAGGTACATGCCCAAACACTGACAGTGCATTTTGTGAAGGAGTTTTCTTATGAGTGAGTAATTCACACACACTGCTATCGAAACCGGTAGATTTGTGAGAAATCACCACTAGTATTCACGTAGTAGAAGTAAGTATTCCTTTAACATTGCTATATTAAAATTATGAGAGTATTTTTTCAACAGTGTTACCAAAAATGGACAATTAATTTTTAATACTTAGGTTATGGCGATTAAATTTTTATTAACCAACGTTTTTTTTTNACGAACATATTGACCATGTCAAGACTGTGTTCAGGAGATTGCAGAGTTACGGCCTTTCACTTAATCCTGCAAAATGTGTATTCGGCAGAACCGAAGTAGATTTTCTCGGACAGCGAGTTACAGCTTCAGGTATTTGCCCACTCCTGGAGAAGGTTAACGCGATCAAGGAATATAAGCGCCCAGACACAATTAAGAGCTTGCGTCGATTCCTTGCCTTGATTAATTTCTACCACCGATTTATCCCACACGCTTCAGCCATTCAAGCACCTCTGGTTGAGCTAACGAAGGGAGCAAAGAAAAATGATAAGACATCTATCACTTGGACTGACACGTTAGAAAAATCGTTTGAGGCATGCAAGAAAAGCTTAAGTGACGCTGCGATGCTCAGCTACCCTTCAGAAGAGGGTCGATTATTACTCATGACGGATGCATCAAACACTTCGATGGGAGCGGTTCTCAACCAACTCGAGAAAAATATGATAAAACCTTTAGCCTTCTTTTCAAGAAAGCTTAACACCGCACAGCAAAAGTATTCAACTTACGATCGCGAACTTCTTGCAATGTACTCTGCTGTTAGACATTTCAGACACATGCTAGAAGGAAGGGACTTTGCAATCTATACTGACCACAAGCCGCTAACATTTGCTTTTCGTCAAGTCTCCGACAGTTCTACTCCAAGACAACTGCGCTATTTGGACCTCATAGGACAATATACGACTGACATTCGCCACGTAATCGGAGACGAGAACGTAGTCGCCGACGCTTTATCAAGAGTTGAAGTAATCAGTGTCCCATCTACGATCGATTATGACCAATTAGCCGACGAACAAAAGAACGATAATGACCTACGACAAATTTTAAGGAACAACACCACATCTCTTGACTTACGACTCGTATCACTGCCAAACTCTAACAAGAATATTTACTGTTCTTTTGATGAAAAAAAAGTAAGACCATTCATCCCTAAGAGCATGCAGAGAGCTATTTTCAATTACATTCACGGATTTGCTCATCCAAGTCATCGAGTAACAACTAGAATGGTGTGCGATAGATTTGTATGGCCGAGCATGCGGAAGGATTGTGCAACATGGTGTCGAAGCTGCATCCCTTGTCAACGGGCGAAGACACACAGGCACTGTTCTGCTCCGCTAACACGATTTCCAGCCATCAAAAGTCGTTTCTCGCATGTCCACATCGACATTGTCGGCCCACTCCCACCATCACGTGGATTTCGATACATCCTGACATGTGTTGACCGCTTTACTCGTTGGCCGGAAGCTATTCCAATTGACAACATCACTGCCGAAACCGTGGCTTATAACTTCCATCATCACTGGATTTGCCGTTTCGGAGCGCCTACGGAACTGACAACTGATCAGGGCAGACAGTTCGAAAGTTCTCTTTTCCGTTCACTAAACAATCTCTTCGGGATCAAACGAATCAGAACGACTGCATACCATCCGGCAGCGAACGTCATGGTTGATCCACATCCACCATACCAAATCAACCTTCCACAGATCTCGCGGATAAACTCCGTTCCATCATGGCGTCTCTGAAACCAGTTCCCGGCACACACCATGGAGGGCATAAAATCTTCCTCCCAAAGGACCTAAAAACATGCAGTCATGTTTTCATTAGAGAAGAGGGAGTAAAACGGCCTCCACAGTCATACTACTCTGGCCCCCACAAAATTTTGGAGAGGAAGAAGACAGGTTATAAAATCTCGATTCCAGGAAGAGAAGTCTTATCAATCAACCGGCTTAAACCAGCTTATATTTTAGCAGAATTAAGAGATGACAATTCCCCAAACAGCAAGCCTCCTGACATGCGGAGAGTGACCTTTGCCCTGTGAATCAATCCTTGCATTACAGAGGTGGGAGGGGGGATATTTTAGCTACCTTGTACCTACTTGATTGACATTTAAATGACATAAGTCAATAATATAGTAAATATGAAAAATATAAATCAGTAAAGATTCAATCCACTATAAAACATTATCTATAAATATTAACAATATAGTAATTCTTAGGGTCAGACAAAAACGAATGAATAACTAATCTACAAACGAATCAACCTAAAACAAGACGCGTTGCACGTTCACAATGCTTTGAATAAAATGTCCATAATAGTACATTACGCGTCGAGTGCGAAAAGTAGCATTTTGCATGCGAGTGTGGAGTTTGCACCCGAGTGACAGCGAGAGTAGTAAAACCAAACAAGCAACGCAAAATGCCGTTTTCGCACGAGTTGCGTACCGTACTTTATCTACGATTGTTAGATTTTAATAATAAATACAGAAAAAAATAAACTTCCTGTATGTAAGTTCGTATTTCTCTTTTGATAAAAAATACATTAATTCATTAGTTGTATTTTGTGCCGAATTAATTATTTCGGGAGGCGTATTATTCTCGTCATATTTGTTATAATCACTTAAATCACGCATTGATTTCCACAAAAAACTTGATATATGGACAGTTACTTTTCTTAAACAAACGTCAAATTAGTTTTGTTAAATGTATAAAAAAAACTCGCTAATCGTGCGTAAAAGTGAGGAATTCTTGATCTTTACCACCCTAGGGCGGAAAAAAGAGGAATTCTTCAGAATTAAGAGAGCGCATGCGCAATGAATACAAGTACGTAAAGAATCACTTCTAATATACATAGAAATATATATATTATAGTATGTATATATTCTATCTATATTTTTAGATGTATATATTCTTCTAATATATACAAACATTATATGTTCTAAGAATCACTATATATATATATATGTATAATATATATCAATAATATTCATGATAACCTTAGAATGTTTATTGGTACAGAGTTCGTGTGTTAAGTTTCAATTCGATTGGATGACTAGAAAAGGGCGGCTAATTAGACCTCTAAAGATTTTAAGGACGGGAAGCCACACTTAAACAAACAAAATCGAAACCAATATAAAGGACATTAAAAAGAAGGAAAATTAAGCCCAGACTGTTTTTCTGAAATTAGGCCCTTAATACTTAGGAGAGTTCTTCTCATTAGGATGTAACCATATTAATTAAAGATACTTCCAATTTTAACCCAGGGATGTGATAATAAATAACACCAGGGGGGTATAGAAGGATAGGGGTACGGAAGGGATGTCGCTATACTGTGTAAAGATGCAGAAGGAAAATTACTCTGCTTCTCTCGGAAAATTCACATTTAAAAATGCTTATCAGTATTTGGAATCAATTACTAATTAGGGATTTTAGCAAATTATATTTGATTCAAGAAGAAATTCTCTAGCACCTAGATATTCTCGTTTAGTAAAATAACTTTTACGTCTCTTGATAGTATTTTATAAACTCACCAAATTAAAAAACCTGATGATATTATTATCATATCAAAAATTATTTTGACCAAATGAATCATTTTATTAATGTATTTAATTACAATAGGCGAGAAATAAGAATGAAAAAAAAAAAATATTAGAGTCATAGTACAGTGTAACGAGCTTATATCCAACAAAACTAGTGTGTGCGAGCTTCTTATATCCAACAAAATATACACCTAATAGGTTTGTTCCAACCACAGTTCAAACTACGACGCATGTACATTAGCAAAAAACGTTCAAGTGGGATGCGATGCGCATGCGTAAGACAGTTTCAAACGAGTTTGAAGAGTTGTTGAAACAAACCTAATCTGTTTGTCTGTCAGTACTAATTTTTTTTTTTTTTTCCAGTAACAGCTTTAAATTGATAAATATCGGTGCACCTCTAACCACCTCTTTCAATTAGATCTAAATCGTCGTATCGATTTTAATAAAACCTCATATAAGACATTATCTATAACAGCGGTTCCCAACCTTTTTTGACTCGCGTACCCCTTTAGCGTTCAATTGTTCTGAATTGTACCCCTTAATTCATATTATACTTTTTAGGTTTCTGTACAAAGTACAAAAAGAAATCTTANTACATCAATTTAAAGGTTTTGAAATGTAGAAAAAGAATATGCAACTATTAAAATAACACGGAATATTTTCAAGATAGCGGCCAATATGGCGGGTGACTAAAAAAGTTTCTAGTTACCATGGATGTTATAACATCAATTTAAAGGTCTTGAAGTCTAGAAAAGGAATATGCAACTATTAAAATAACACTCGTAATATTTTCAAGATGGCGGCCAATAAGAGGGGTGACTAAATAAAATATTTTAGTTATCATGGCATGCTATACATCCATTTAAAGGTCTTAAAGTGTAGAAAAAGAAATGCAACTATTATACTTAATATTTAAACTTTATCGTGCAGAAACCGGCGATTATCGCCTCACGTACTTACGTGAAGCGCGCCTTACTTGTTACATTTATTTATTTATTTAATTATTATTATTATAACTTAAAAGAAAATAGTCCCCCCCTCCCCTAATAACTCAAGAGAGGAGGTTATAAACAAAAGGGGGCAAGCAAATTTTTTGAAAAATGAGATAAATGCATTTTAATGCGTGTAGATATACCAGTGTCGCGATTTATAGAACGACTATTTTCACATTTGTATGCTTGGATTTTTGGAATTTAATCTTAATTTTATAAAATGCACTTTTGGTAACTTACATCTCTTAACTTCTGACGTGATAGAGATATTATATAGAGTTACCACACATAAAAATATGGTACGGGGATAGTTTGAGTTTATAAGGTTGTCGGAAGTTCTTGCTTAAAAAATAGAAACTAGGGTTGATTGTGTGGGGGTATGGTTAGCTGAATAAAACAACAACCACACAAGTCCATATTGAGAACATAATTTAATTGACTTGAGTAAGGTTGATTTACTCACCTTTCATCATAGAGAGAAAAATAAATAAATAAATAAACCAATGAAATATAAAATTGCTTCTCTATCAAATGTTTTAACTTCTTTATATAAATTATTTTAAATTTGATTTAATTATTAAGTCCTTTTTGTCCGTCATTACCATTTTTTTTTTCGCGTACCCCCAGATATCTTTTGTCGTACCCCCGGGGGTACGCGTACCCCAGGGAACCGCTGATCTATAACGTATTATTAAAACGGGCATGTGAAATTTCAACAAGCTGAAGTTTTTGTGTAGTAAAGGGATACATTTATAATAATTGATGAAGAGGAGCTGTAGAGACGTAAATAATGAAGGTTTTAATGGAGGGTAGAAGAGTGGTTATGTCACTCGACACTACCGAGAAGAGCTATTTTCTTATTAATTATTTATTGCGTAAATCAATAAATATTGAATATAAAAGAGCAATAATATTGATGATAATAGAGCAACGCGATGTCTAGTGTAAACGTAAACAAGTTAGTACAATGTGGTAGTTCTGCACAATTACCAGCTCCTTAAAAATAACTTGCTCAATCAAAAGTACCAGGTCCTATACAAGTTCCAGCTTTATATTAGTTACCTGGTATCTGTGGAAGGCTGTAGGCCAGACAATATTGCCTTGTATATATGTCTTGAAATTAAATTTTCTCTGACTATCGATCTGATTACTAAGCAGACTATAAATATCTCCCGTTTCTAGCTGTATTGGCAGGATATAGTTTAGGGTGAGGGAAAGGCAAGTGAATTAATCTCGTACCACTTGTGCTAGAATTCAAACTATTGACATTTCAGTGCCAATAGTCTATTATTGCCAGTTTGAAGCTTTGTCCTATTAATTCTAAGACAACACGAGACTAATTAGATTGCGAGAGAATTGTTTGACTCATGTAACTAAATCTCGATAATTAGTATCAGATATCAAAGATAACGCCGTATCATGTTCTTTATCGTGTAACCTGATATTACAAATAAATGCAATATTTTTTTATTACAATGTAGTGTCAGTTCTATTTATAACTTGTTTTGTTTTGATCTGTCAAATGTCAAATAAATATTTAGTTCGTTTTGTGTAATACATGGTTTTATTGTTCCATCATTGGTGACCCCGAACTAAGAACATTATGTCTACAGTTAACGAAACTTCGTCGAAAGAACAGTCGAGCACAACGAATACATCTGAATCTGAAATTTCTCGGGTTGCAATCAAACTTCCTCCGCTCTGGAAAGCAGACCCGGAAATGTGGTTCGTAAGCGTCGAGGCCCAATTTGCTGCTGCCAGAATCACAACAGAGGATACTCGTTACAACTACATTCTGGCCGCTCTCGACGGCGATGTAATCTCTAGAATCCGGGATGTCATCCTCAGTATGCCGGTAAGTAACAAATACACATATTTAAAGCAAGCCTTAATTAAGCGCTTCGCCCTGACCGAAGAAGATCGATTGACCCGGCTACTAAAAGGGTTAGACCTAGGTGAAAGAAAGCCCTCAGAGCTGCTTATACAGCTGCAGGGTTTAGCGGGTGGTACAACCGTAGATTCTAAGATTTTAAGACAATTGTGGCTGCGGGCGCTTCCAAATAAGGCCCGCACTATACTGGCTGCAAGTAAGGAACCACTGGAATCCCTAGCGGTTATCGCCGATGCAGTAGTCGCCACTCCAGAGCCGGATATATGCAGCGCTAGCTCAGAATCTTTACAAGGTTCACTGGCACCAAACCAAGATGTCATCGCCCAATTGCAGAGCCAGGTCTGCGAGCTTACCAGAGCAGTAGACGCATTATCTAAAAGTTCTATTTATCGGTCGAGTAAGGACGTAAGGGATTTTGGCAGAGTGGGGCAGAAAAAAGGAACCTACTGCTGGTTTCACGAAAGGTTTGGTAAGACTGCCCGTCGGTGCCAGAGCCCTTGCTCATACATCGCGGGAAACTAGCGGACCTTATAAGGTTATCTCCAGGGCACCTAGCAACTACAAAATCTTAATCAAGGGAAAGGAGCAAGTGGTCACCTTAAACAGATTAAAGCCAGCCTTCATGGTGCCCCTCGAAAACACCTGATATCGTTGGCACTAAGGGGGGAGCTCTTTAGTGTCAGTTCTATTTATAACTTGTTTTGTTTTGATCTGTCAAATGTCAAATAAATATTTAGTTTGTTTTGTGTAATACATGGTTTTATTGTTCCTTCAACAATATTATTTATTTATACATATATATAATTTATCAAATGTATATTATTATGTTATTAGTAGTAGAATAAAGGCTATATATACCAGAAGACTTGCCGCCCACGTGCATCTCCAGTCGACATCCCACATCATAATATTAACTTAGCATTTGTTTATTATCTTAAACTCCCACTCATAGTTGTAAACCTTATATAAATCTTAACTTTGATGTATTTGTGTTGATTTAAATTAAGGGGTGTCAACATTAAATACGAATTTAACCATAAACCTATGCTTTGTTTCAAGAAATAAAAATATATATATAGGAAAATTTTCTCTCTAGGAGTCCGGGGGGGGGGGAGGAAGGGCTTGAGTGTGACATAGTACTAACCGTGTAGACAGAGTAAGGGGTGATATTACATTCGTCCGAGAAGAGGAAAGCCTGTATGCGGAACAGAGAATAGGTATATTAAAATACCAGCGAGAAAAGGAAAGTAGATAGTAGTTGGGGTTCTCCCCACTACACCTCAGCCACAATCCTACTTCCCATCTTATATTCCATAACTATACTATTTCCCTTCTTATACCACGTCGGCCGCTACCACGTCTTTTGGGGGGTTGGCGAGTGAAGCAAGTAGGGGGCGAAGCCCCCTTGTAAATTAATAAAATTAAATATTATGGAATTTCAGTATCACCATATACTTCTTCACAACTAAGGCCGATTTACCAGCAGGTAAATAAATGTAATGTATATGAATTTATGATTTGGTAATAAATGGATCTATCCATCACTTTTTACATGAGAAAGTTATCTTTGAGATTGATGAATCAATATTATTGTTTAACAAATAAAGAAGAAATGCGCAAAGAGGTAATTTTTTCATAATGAAAAACGAAACATTTAATCAATAAAATCTCATTTTAAAAGTTGACGAACCAATTATCAATTTTCCTTAGACATTGCTTTGCCACAAATATTACATAATATTAATGACGTGAGACTTAAGACCGAGAGTAGTTTTGGAATCTGAAATTTGTGAGGTATTTCATGTATAACTATGTAATTAAATGGCTTCAAGTAATTCAATGCTTTAGGCAGATAACCGGAATTTTCTACCTTGTAATTCGTTAAGTATGATTATATAATGTTGAGTTAACAAACAAGCTGTTGTGTATATTTTTTTAAAAAAAACCATAATAATTCGGATTTCATTTAAAAAATATTTTAAATATTAATTTCAGAGTTTTATTTGTCATTAGTAAACTTCAAAGTCTTTTGAAAAATTACAAAAAATATTACATAAAATATAAAAATTATTATATTCGATAAAATAATAATAAAAAACTAAATTTTACTACATATTTTTTGTAGTTGTAAAATGTATAGAACAGTTTGAAAAAATTAATTAAAAACAGAATATATCCGAGTTAGCTCATCGTAAATTGAAATAAATTTTGATGTTTTATTTTTTATAATTTACGAATGAGTTTTGTAAGAAAAGAAAAGTTAGATGTTGTTAAACTCAAAATAGTCAAGTTCTAAAAAAAAAAAAAGTTTCTAAAAGTAAGGTAAGGGCTCGAATCGGAAAACCTAATTTCAAAAGATCTTTTTGTAAAAGCCGAATCCTTCTTTTCCTCAAAGGAATTGAAAAGAACAATTCATTTACTATTACCCTAAAGAGATTGTAAGGTGAGTAGAGGGTATTCCTTGAGACAGATTTATTTCCTTTTTTCCTAGGAAATGTCTTGTCCTGAAGCCAGATTGGTCTTTCCTAAAAAGATATCGACTTAGATGGATTTAGGCAATAGACTCTGACCGAAAAGTAAAAAAGAAAAGAAATCCAGATAAGAGAAAAAAAGCGTTTGAATGAAATTAAGGTTTTAAAGTAAATATCAATTTTAAATTTAGAATATATTGGATTGTGTTTAATATTTTTTTAAAATTATTATGTAACTATATACAATTAAATTCAGGCCTGTTCTTAAATTATCTTAAGTTAGAATATCCCTGACACACAAATTTGTAACTCCCCTGATGCGCAGGCACCGATAAAAGCGGTGGTAGCATCAATGTGAACATCAAATGGCTGAGTACAAAACATATCTCAACACACACGGGCAACTTAGTAAGGTAAAACTAATATGGCCATAGTGTCATTGAGGGCCAAGATATTGCTCATTAGTTAGCCAAAGAGGGTACCAGTTCGACCCTTACACTAAAACGTGTAATTGGCATGCCACGTTGTAGAATATGGAACAGTGCTTCAGGGTATGCGACAGTCTAAAATGATGATTCGATAACCCTCTTAGCATCATACCAGATCCCTGCATTCATTCAAAAACAATCCAGTCATCTTCTGACAGACATTTTTACTATATTATATACGCCTGATTGGTCTAGAAGTCTAGAAGAAAGCCTAGTGTATAAGCTTTTTAAAAACTCCCCTTATCAACAGCTGTAATTTATTAACTCTCTTTTTTTGTGAATTCCAATAATTCATCTTATAACATTAGCATCAACAGTTGATACAGTAATGCCAAGCAAATATTAGATTATTCAAACATTGAAAGTTTTCTAAGAAATTTACACCATACATAATTTATACGTCGGCTCTTGGCACAATCACATGCTAAACTTTCCTTGCAGTAGTTACGAAAATATGAAATTTCGTAAAGCATAAAAAACTTATTTCAACGTATAAAACTTTTCTCTAGACACTTATAAACTATTTAAGTGTCATAATTTCGTTAATTTTCGTTTCTCAAGTTTGCTAACTTGCTGTAAAGCTATTATAACAATAGATTAAAGTTTTCATAACGTCGGTTTCAAGCGAAGGGAACTAACAGATATTATTTGAGGCGGTAAAACATTTATTAGTTGTCTACCTAAAGGCATTAAAATTGATAGAGAGTAGAGAAATATTAAAACAAAAACCCAAGAAAAGTAAAGAAGATAAAATTGAACTAAATATCTTGTGTAAAGCGGTAAAGAAAAAAATTAAGGAAGATATTGATGAATATTACTCTAAGACAGTCGAAAATATAATAGAAGGATCCAACTCCATAAAGAAAGCAAAAAGAAGTATTAGCCAAGGAAAGCAGTGGATTCCTAGCCTTAAAGCTCTAAACGGCAAAACAACCATGGACCGAGAAGAGATTATAATAAATGCATCAACATTTTATGAAAATCTTTACAGTAATAACCATTCAATAGAAACAGTATACAATACTAATAACTCAAATAGCAACACAGACTTAAAATTTCCCCCAATACTTACCGATGAAGTGATATCAATTATAAAAAAGTTAAAAACAAACAAAGCCCCAGGAGAAGATGATATAACAAATGAAATGTTAAAAATCTGTGCCGAAGTGATATCGCCAGTGATCACAGCGCTGTTTAATAAAATTACGGAAGGTGATATGATCCCCGAGGAATGGACAAAGGCAAATATAATGCTCATACACAAGAAGGGAGACAGTGCTGATCTCAACAATTATCGGCCGATAAGTTTACTGCCTGCCCTTAGCAAGGTATTTTCGAAAGTATTAAAAGGCAGAATAAAGCCTCAGGTAGAGCAGTGTCAGCCTGTGGAGCAGGCAGGATTTAGAAGCGGGTATTCTACCATAGATCACTTACATGTAATGAGGCAGATAATGGAAAAGTGTAAGGAATATAACATTGAATTATACATGGCGTTCATAGATTATGAAAAAGCGTTTGATTCCTTGGACCACAGATATTTATTTTCATGTCTTGAAGAAGCGAACATAGAAGAAATTGCGGTGCAAAAAATCAAAGAAATCTACAGCAAGAGTGAAGGCAGAATTGTGTTAGAAAGACCAGGCCAGTATTTCCAGCTAAAGAAGGGCGTTAAACAAGGTGAACCGCTATCTACAGACCTGTTCATATTAGCTAGCGAGTACGTGTTCAGGAAGGTGGACTGGAGGGGCATGGGTATCAAAATAAACGGGCAACATTTGACACATTTGAGATTCGCTGATGACGTCATTATATTTTCCAAATCTGCATCCGAATTGAAACTGATGTTAGAAAGGCTCGACTTAGAAGGAAAGAAAGCAGGTTTCAAAATAAATCCCAAGAAAACTCAGTTAATGACCAACAGCGGAGTAGAACCATTACAGCTTGAAGGTAAACCTTTAGAATGGGTCAATGAAGCCGTCTATTTAGGTCAGTTAGTCTCCTTTGAAAAAGCAACGAGGAAAGATATTGACAGGAGAATTACAATGAGCTGGAATAAGTACTGGTCCCTAAAGTTCGTGTTCAAAAGCAAAATGAATATCAAAATGAAACAGAAAGTTTTCGACTCTTGCATTTTACCATGTCTCACTTATGGGGCACAAACTTGGGCGATGAATAAAGGGGACGCAGTGAAACTGATGGTGACGCAGAGGGCAATGGAGAGAAGCATGCTTGGGGTGAAGAAAACGGATAAGATCAGGAATACGGAAATCAGAAGGAGAACGGGAGTAAGGGACGTTGTTGAAGTGGCGAGAGCGCTGAAATGGAACTGGGCAGGACACGTAGCAAGATCCGATAAAGATAGATGGACTATAAGAGTCACCGATTGGTATCCCAGAGAGAAAAAACGCAAGAGAGGAAGACCGGCCAGGCGTTGGAGGGACGATATAGTGGAAGCAGCTGGCGTGACGTGGACTAGAACGGCTCAGGACAGAAGCGCATGGAACACCATGTTGGAGGCCTATGCCCAGAAATGGGCCTAATTCCATCAAAGAGATAACTATAAAGCTTATAAAAATAAATATTTACAAAACCAAATAAATAAATATCAAATGTAAAATACATAAATTAAGATTAGATTTTAGTAATTATATATATTAATATTTTTAGTAATTATAAATAACAATACTGGAGGAGTGAAATAATAATGGGAGAGAATGTTTGTATGCAATATATGTGTGTGTGTTTATATTACGAACGGTAAAAGAAAATAATTATAATTTTTGCAAGTAAGATTATACGTATAATGTCAAGAATCAGAGAAGTATTTTATTTATTTAATTACATTGTATTTACATTTGGAAGTCGTGTGACAAAACTATTAACTAAATGATGAAGAAGCTAATATTAAGAATTGAAGATTTTATTTATTTAAGAATTTATTTATTTATCACAGTATTTTATTTATTTACTTTTGGTATGGTTATTACCTAAAAGAGTATTATTTCACGATAATAGTTATATAAAACAGGCTCCATTTTATAAATAATCTATTTTTATAATAACAATGTTACCTGTTATATATGGAATAATAAAGGCTTTATTATTATTACTACCTAAAGGGTTAAAGGTAGTAAATTTCTCATACATATATATTTGGAACACATAAAACATTGAATCTGTAGCATCTTCAAAATGGTTTAGTAACCTTCGATAATTTGGAAGCTTAAAACAAAAAGAAATGATATCTACAGCCCAATAAAAATAAACTCTAACCAAATTTAGTATGCGGGACTTTTTTCGTTTTAAAATTGTGGTTGTGCTATAGAATAATGTCATTGATTATTTAAAATAATTTATTAAAACAACAAAATTCACATTTGTATACTGATTTTATCAAGATATTAATTATAAAAGAGAAAGAAATAAGTTTAATTACCTGATGTTTGTTGGCAAAGTGGTCCTAGCCATGCTTTGTCCACACACTTTATTTTACATATGCGGTTAGCGGGTCCGAAAGGAGTTTGTATTACAGCCGAGAACTTGACTTCAGCTAGACTAGAGTAGTCGGCTCGAGGTCTCGTTACCTTAACACCCTTAAGTGACAGCTCAGGACCAGAACACCCCTCTGTACCTGCAATCAAATAAAGAGCACAACAAATTAGACAAATGAAGTAGGCTACTTCCATCCCGACTATGAACATAATCCTTACTATTAAATCGAAGGATTGTATCAGGATATGGCTAGGTCATGGACGAAGGGGACTTTAAGGTCGTTGTGAAGGGTGAAGAAACATAGGAAGGAGTGTGTGGACTATTCTTCTTAGAATTTTGGACTGTAGGGACTGGGTACGATAGAAGATAAAACGCTTGGTGACCCCAGAGCTCAATACTGTATACTCGTATATACCCATATATGTATATTGTATATGGCCTTAATTGTGGTTATATAAATGAGTAATTTGTTATTTGTGCTGAGTTTAAATGTATGGTGTAGAAGTCTGTGTAAAAGTTTGTAGCGTTGGTTGCAGTCTGGTTAAGTTTAAGTTTTGTGTGGTGAGCCCAGGTCAAACGCCGGTCCAGGTGTAAACCAAGGTAGGAAACGGAATCAGAGTGAGGGATAGGAATTTAGTTTAGGATTACTGTACCGGGTTATAATATATGCTATATCTCAAACTAAAAAATCCCTATTGTGATCAAATTTTGTATTTATACATATTTGACTATTCTTCCAATAACCAGATGTGACGAAGCTTTGTGCCACAATAGTTAGCAGACTATATTTTAGTGAAACAAATTTACATTTGCGTAGTATTAATAATACATTTCTGTTTAGGTGCTTCATAAAGGGAATATCAATTTAAATCCTTCCTCCAATCACGTTGCACTCAGAACCCTTATTAATGACTGATACGTCCAGGGCCGGATTTAGGCATAGGCGACATAGGCGGCCGCCTAGGGGCCCGCACCACAAGGGGGCCCGCACCACAAAGGACAAAGGAAGAAGAGGGGAGACACTTTTTATGACTAGCCAAAAAACAAAACAAAAAAAAAAAACAGTACAAATTCATATTTTTTAATTGACTATTATGCTAAACGTATAATTGACTCCAACAAAAGAAAATAAAATCAACATTATTTTTTGACGTTATATTTTTGTAGAAATAATAATCGAAGTGACAATAGTACATTACGCGTCGAGTGTGGAAAGTAGCATTTTGCATGCGAGTGTGGAGTTTACACCCGAGCGAAGCGAGGGTAGTAAAAACCACACGAGCAATGCAAAATGCCGTTTTCGCACGAGTTGCGTACCGTACTTTATCTACGATTATTAGATTTTAATAATAAATGCAGAAAAAAATAATAAACTTCCTGTATGTAAGCTCGTATTTCAGTATTTCTCTTTTGATAAAGATGACATCAATTCGTTAGTTGTATTTTGTGCCGAATTAATTATTTTGGAAGGCGTATTATTCTCCTCGTATTCTTCATAATCACTTAGATCACTCATTGATTTTCACAAAAAACTCGATACAAACAGTTACTTTTATTAAATAAACATCAAATTAGTTATGTTAAATGTAAACAAACTCGCTAATCGTGTGTAAAGTTGATAATTCTTCTTCTTTACGTCACTAGAGTGGAAAAAAAGAAAGTTGATAATTCTTCTTCTTTACGTCACTAGAGTGGAAAAAAAGAGGAATTCTTCTTCTTTACGTCACTAGAGTGGAAAAAAAGAGGAATTGTTCAAAACAATGTGACACGCATGCGCAATTAATACAGGTGTGTAAAGTATCACTTTCTACGAATCTAAACAGAGATGTAATGTTTATATTACATATCAATCGTAGATAAAATTCTTTATATGTATTACAGTTAAAGTTGTCTTATCTAATCTGGTTTAGCTGTACTTGTTAGGTCTGTTCCTAAAACTAAACTAGTATTTTAATTAAATATCCAGCGATTGTCTTTGCGATATAGATATAGGCATTTCTCTTTCTCTCTTAACCCCCAACCCCCTTCTACCATTACTTATTTTTCTAATCATCCTTTTTTTGTCTCTAACTCTTTTCTCCTTGCCATTCCTCTTTTTTACCGCCCTAGGGCGGAATGCTTCACCTTTACGCACGATTAGCGAGTTTGTTTACATTTAACAAAACTAATTTGCTGTTTGTTTTGTAAAAGTAGCTTATTTGTGAAAATCAACGAGTAATTTAAAGTGATTAAGGCGAATATGAGGAGAATAATATGCCTCCCGAAATAATTGATTTGTCGCAAAATACAACCAATGAATAATGTCATCTTTATCAAAAGAGAATTACGAATTTACATATAGGAAGTTTTTTAAATAATTAAAATCTAACAATCGTAGATAAAGTACGGTACGCAACTCGTGTTAAAACGGCATTTTGCATTGCTTATGTGATTTTACTACCCACGCTGTCGCTCGGGTGCAAACTCCACACTTACAGGCAAAATGTTACTTTCCATACTAGACGCGAAATATAATATTACAATTGCTATTTTTAAGTTTGTGTTAATTTTTTTATAAAAATACTTGTGTTCATACTTTTTTTTTTTTCATGAACAACACCAAAAGCTTACTTTATTTGTATGACAAAGTATTAAAATCAAATTTCACCTAAAAAAATAAAAAATAAAAACGCTGTTTTGAAAGGTAATATTTTCAACATTTTCCGGGGGAGGGCCCCCGAACCCCCCTCCCAGAATGTGTCTCCCCTCAATAATGTACTGCTGACGACGCCCATGATACGATGTCAAGTAATCGCCATGAAGGAAACAAAGACTTTCAACAGCGGGAGTGCGTATTTATTTTTTTATTTTTTTTTTTACGTAAATTTTGATTTCTTCTAATTTCCTGGGAAATCCCTCCCCCCCCCCAACCTATGGAGGGGGCCCGCACCACATATTCTGCCTAGGGGCCCACACACTCTAAATCCGGCCCTGGATACGTCTTTGATAGCTATAGGAAAAATGGTTTGGATATCAAATTTTGTGCATTCAACTGTATCCGAATTCATGCCCGGTCCACACGAAAGACCACTTGCTACTACGGGGGTACATAGACGACTGTTTCAAATCAGTACTTCGTGATATTATATCAAACTGAACTGAGTGAACAAACCTCCCAAGTACCCACACTTCTGCCCTCTTTTTTCTGTATATTTTCCCTCTCAGCTTGTTTCACTCAAAGGTTAGCCACACTTTTACTTAGTGCACTTTTTTGTTTATTAAACTTTTTTAATAATATAGAATATAGATAGATGATTTCATTTGTAAAATTATCATAAAATAAGTTTTATTTATATCTGATGTATAAATAAACAAAACAAATATTTAAAATAATTAAACAAATACATGCAGGACTGTATTGATCATGTATGACAGGACCTCTGTCTATAGAATTTGTATCTCACAATACGTACCGGATAAAATGGAATAAGAGTAAAGCAAATAAAAGTAATTGTTATTTGCGGAGCGATCCATTCGAAGATATTTTTCCATGTTGGCAGAAAAGCACATGCAAAGAGAGGACAATGGTTTTTAATTCAGATTGCGATAGGAAGAGGACAATTAGAAAAAAAGCAGCCTCTCTAGCTTTAGATCAATATATGCCATGCCAGGTGCTTGAGGAAACTTGATATACTCCTCTATTTATTTTTCAATAGATTTTTTCCCAGAAAAATTTCTTTGTTTGATTCAGTGAAGTATATAGTAGAGTTTTTTTTCCAATTTTAAAAAATATGATAACAACACTTTTAACTCGTCATGCATTATATAGTTTTAAATAAAATAGTTTTTAAAAAAGTATTTGGTTGGCGAAAAAAGAAATTTTATATATTTTAAGGTCCCACGTGCAAAAACTGGTTTTCTAAATAGAGACTTGTTTACAGAGTGAGAGGCATGTGTATAAGAGTCTAAACTGCTAACAATATAAGTTTTTTAAAAAAACTTTCCAGAGTTTTTGGGCCAGCGCCTCAATTCTAGAGATTTTCTCTAAAATAATTCGTCCTCAGGCATGAATTTTCTGAACATGTAGGTCGATCACGTGTGTGCGTGTGCATAGATGAAAAACAGGAGAAAATTAAAATCATTATTAAAGAACCAATTGGATCACCAAACGTGTAAATCCATCGTGATCTCAAATAAAATTTCTGCTTGCTTGCAATATATTGTCTACGTTCTAAAAAAAAAAAAATCTTAAAATTCGATATAATATCAATTCATAATTACGACTAGAGAGTTTTAGAAAGTAACACAAAAATATTGTCACCACAATTTTATATAATTATTAACAAACGCTTTTCGACATTATATATTATCATCTTAATTGTTGGTAATAACATAGTAAGATTACAGATTCTACTAACTACATAATTACAATCTTTTATGATAAGCTAAATCTAACTGTAAAAAGTAGAGATAGACTAGGGCTGTAGAAGGATTAAGGAACTGAAGGTAAAGGGTATAGAGGTGGGTCGAAAAGAACAGAACAGCTCACAAGAACATGTTATTGTAGAATAACAGTTCGTCCGATAACATGTTATTGAAAAAGTCCTGTTAACGAATGACAGTTCATGAAAACAGTTCAGAGAACAGATTTGATAACGGTAACAGATTTTTCTGTTACTGTTTT
Organism: Gerris buenoi; assembly: GCA_001010745.2. Classification (NCBI taxonomy): domain Eukaryota; kingdom Metazoa; phylum Arthropoda; class Insecta; order Hemiptera; family Gerridae; genus Gerris; species Gerris buenoi. The sequence goes on along the minus strand of KZ652447.1, from coordinate 90,718 downwards.
TTTAGAACAGAATGGAAGCAAGAAGCAATAACAGTTCAAGTAAAAAGAACAGAATGCAATGAGCTGTTTTAGGATAACATAAAACTTCATTGCTGTTATTGTTCTAGGATAAACACTTCATAGCTGTTAGCTGTTATCCTGATTCTTTCTGTTCTCTATCCTGTTTCTGTTATCTAAGTTTAAATATTTTATTATAAACGGCAAAGATTTCGCTATTGTAGGGTAGAGTTTGGTTCTAACTTGCATGGGACCCTTGTTCTGCTCCGGATCCCAATGTCCTTCACCATAAGGCTAGGGCTATTTATTACCTATATCTATCTGCGTTGCGTTAGTGTTAACGCTAACTCCTCTTTGCCTCCCCTATCCAGAGAGTCTCGCCTCTCTTTGAAGCGGCCCGCCTTTCCCGGTATCTAAGATACACTCTATCTCTAGTTCTACTGCACCGATTTTCTCCGAACAACTTTTATTGTAATATATTACACCTCTTTACGACGTCACATTACTGCAACTACTTTTGACGTTTCTTCAATTATTATTATCATTGACTCTTATCTGTTTCAAAAAGGGTATTTAATTTTATTTTTCTTGTCGGTTGTCACGTTTAAG
>KZ652447.1:62443-73374 GCA_001010745.2 Gerris buenoi | reverse complement strand
TCCCCTATGAATTATTTGGTTGAGTAGGTTATTGTTTAAATGGATAACTTAATAATACATTTTAGCTCTTCTTGTCTAGACCATTACACATTGATACATTATGTTATATTTAAGCTTTATTTAACTTTTTCACCCAAATAATTCATAGGGGCTTGATAGTTTATAATATTTGATAATTAAAAAATAAAATAGCTTAAGCCTACTAATATTTTGACAACTCATTCCCCCCCCCAATCAATGAGAATTATATAAGTTAAGTCAAGTACCAGACCTATAAAGTGTTAAAGATCGCTAAAACTGTTAATTATTATACACAATAAACAATAAAGTAATAAATAGTTAATGCTAATATAACAATAAAGTACAAGATAGCATGCGAGGAAGTTATGTGCCACACTAATTGGCAGTGTATTTTTCCTGTGTGTGAGTCAAAACGATCTTTAATGCTGGAAAGTTTTATGTTTTTGTCTCTTTTGATTCAAAAGTTATTGGAACTGTACGGTTCCAATAACAGAGTGACAGACAAACACAGGGTCGAAACTATAAGGGATTATTTTTTTGGTTTTACCAACGAAACCCTAAAAATGATTGGAGATCATTTATTTATTCTCTTTCTCGACCTGCTATTTTTTTAACGCGAGAACTTCGCACTAAAACTTTATGTTGCATCATAAAGATTCTTACTTATCTTCAATATTTTTCGCAATGAAGCAAATGACATTCAAAAGTTGAGATAACATTTATTTTATTTTAGTCTGTTAAAAAGTAGATAACTTTTCTTTTTCCACTTAAAATCATTATAAAGTATAACAAATAATGTAACTGCAATACATTTCTGTCAACAAAGTACTAACCAAAGCGAATTTCCTTTGTTTTAAACTTATAAAACTTCTATATTCACGCACTTGGTTTCTGTGTTTATAACTATTAAAAGTTAATACCATTAATTTTGTTGGCCAGCTAAATTACACCACTCCCCCTTTCAATATATGACATGGTTATTTATTTATTTATTTTTTGGTTAGTATAATATATATATATTGTAATCGTATATTATTCCATAATTCCATTTCGTAATTGTTCGTTGCATTTTTTGTTTAATGTCATTGAGATTGTTAAAACATTACAAGAATATCATGTATGCATAATCAATCCCATCTTATAACAATCTAAGTATAAATTCTTTCTAGAAAAGTAAGTTATAATACCCAATCTTGCATTTTACCGTTTGCCGATGGAATTGTTTTGACTTTGGCTCTATTGGAGAGCCTTTGAATAATGCGAATAGTTTATCATAATGTAATATAAATATTATATTTTTGTCCTCTATAATATATTTTGATTCTATTAAATTTGAGATTTCTCATTTATTTTTATATTATATTTTTATTTTATATTTTCCCTTCATAGTGACATCTACAGACGCTTCCTTTTTTTGACAAAAGGGATACTAGTCTATAACAAAGCTGACGAACAACATGATGTAATGAGCTAACAGTATGAACGAACAAAGTATACGTGTAACGTGACAAGCCAACGATGTAAAGAGTGAGCTAAATGGCTGAACAACATTCTGCAACAACAAAATGTACACGATTATTGGTTTTGTAACACCAATGAGACACAAACAAAGTTCTATAACAGTTAAAAACAACAAAGATGACAGGCAACACGACACTAAATAGCGTACTAACAGCAACAAAGCTTCTTAGGTCCTCTTCAATAACTAGAGTTTATAAAAATAAAAATGGTTTTAGTGAGAAAAGCCCTATTGTGCTACTTAGAAGAAAATAAAATAGTCTATAATCCTTGTAACGTTACATATGTGTCAAAACTATTCGTAAAAGCACTAATTGTCTTATCAAGAAAACTCGCCAAATCTGGTAAGCTTATTACGGTTTAAAGAAACTTAATTTATTAAAAGTCTGTTGTGTTTTGCTAACTAGCATTATACTGGCGGACTAGTAGATGGCTTCCAGTAGCGTGCTGGTTATTATCAAGGGGTAGGAGTATAGTGGCAAGCTAATGGAGCGTAGCACGTTACAACAAGGCTCTATAACATTCTAGCGTGAGCGTGGTTTCTTACTATTATGCTTAAGGAGCCACAATGTTCCTTTGAAAGCAATAAGGTTTCCTTTTTAGTCGGCTAACTTAACAGCGATTCTTTCATAATATCGAATAACCAATCTCACATCTATTTATTAAGTAAAAAGTTTCTATTGATTTCTTCATAGCCAAACAATAAGAGATGTATACTTGTTGTTTGAGGAATTCATAAAAAGAACTAGTTTATTAGACTTGAAATGTTTCAGAATTTAATTTTGTATATTGGTAAAACTGTTTTGAAGAACTCGAAAATTAATAAAGTCAAAATAATAATTCCAAGGTTTGATGGTTTTCAAGCTATTGAGATAGAAGAATAATATTAATAATCAAGAACCTTGGTCTATTTAATAACTTAACAGTCCAGGAGATAGCGTGCAAAAAAGAGTGACTAACATCAAGCTAGAAATATAAGTAAATGTTTTGGTGATTTTTAAAAATATATGGTCGCCTAAGTCTGCGGGACATAGCTTGGAAATAGGCATTTGAAAAAAAAAAAAAAAAACTGAGGAGAGCGGCCATGTCCCACCCTTTTTGGTGGACAATGTGATTTTAATGTCCCTGTGTACGAACTTAGTTAGTAGACCAATTGTCAAGTTGATGGTAGTTTGTCACTTAATGGGTTAGTCAGTCAAATATTACTCGAAATCAAATTGTTCCCCTGTCAAGGGACTATCTTCCATCAACTTGATATTGGTCTACTAACTAAGTTCGTACACTGGATCATTGTCCAACAAAAAGGGAGGGCTCGTGGCCTCTCCCACGTGGCCGCTCTCCACCAGTTTTTTTTTTTTTTTCGTTAAGCTTGTTTGTTTGTTTTGTTTTTTTTTTCTTTCTTCATCATCGTCGCCAATACGTAGCAGAACAAAAAGTTTGGTCTTAAGGTCACACACGTATATTAACAAAATCAAATCATTCCTGTGACATCTTATGAAATGGCATTTGAAAATATTAAGGGCCACTCACAACAACACACGGGAAACAACTACATCAAACTTTTTGATAAAATCTAAACGTTGCCTCCTAGATTTTTGTGGGCGTGGTTATATGAGGTTTGTTCCAACCACACTTCAAACTGGTTTGAAACTGTCCGACGCATGCGCATCGGACACCACTTGAACGTTTTTTGCTAATGCACATGCGTCGTACAGTTTGAAACTAGTTTGAAGTGTGGTTGGAACAAACCTATGTTTAACCAACCTGGTGTGGTTGGAACAAACCTCATATAACCACGCCCACAAAAATCTAGGAGGCAACGTTTAGATTTTATCAAAAAGTATGATGTAGTTGTGTCTGTGTCCCGTGTGTTGTTGTGAGTGGCCCTTAATATTTTCAAATGCCATTTCATGAGATGTCACAGGAATGATTTGATTTTGTTAATATACGTGTGTGACCTTAAGACCAAACTTTTTGTTCTGCTACGTATTGGCGACGATGATGATGAAGAAAGAAAAAAACAAACAAAACAAACAAACAAGCTTAACGAAAGAGGTAGACAACAGAAGGGCCACGGGAAAAGAAGATTGTTCAGACAAGGAGTGAGTAAAGCCCTGTTGACATCTAGGCGACAATCATATAGACATAAGTTCACTGTAGCTAGCTCAGGTAGTTCTAGTCTTAAGAAGCCAACAGTGCGAGGGAAGTTCACGGAAATCTTCACAGTAAAAATAATTATTTTTAAAGGTTTAAGTTTAGTGAAATATTTTATAAAATAAATCTATAAAATCTTTACGTTACACAAAGAATTCTGCAACGCGACGCATTCCGTACTTTTATAAGCAGGGTTATATCCCATTGTCTATATAACTATTAAGATAAAGGAATATTTCGTCACATCTACTTTGGGACTAACGATTATCACACTTCTTTATACAAAATTGTTAATGACCCTTAGTTTTATCTTATAAGATAAAGTGATATTATCTCTTCTATATAATATACAGAAGTTTGATATCCCTTTGTCCCAAAGTACGATGTATTAAAAATACCTTTTGTCTTAATAGACAAGGTTATTTTAAGGGATATTATTACTTCTGTATATCTTTGTAAAAATAACTATTACGGTATAGGATATTTATTCTAATGTACTTTGAGGCAAAATAATATCACAATTTTGTATATAAGAGCGTAATGTTTCTTTGTCTCAAAGTCGGTAAAGTGTACTATAAATCCCTTTGTCTTAATTGGTAGTTAGACTAAGGGATATAAACTAGACAAATAATTTTTTTTTAGGGGTAAACAAATGTAGGGGGGAGAACCAAGTAAATGTTTGCCAAATGGCACCTAATTTACTTGGTTACCATCTTATGGTACTTGAATTTATGTTTTCCTAAAAGTCGCTTTATGAGATGTCATAGGAATTGCAAATAAACGTGAGTAAGTTTGATATTTATCTTTGTGTTTTGCTACAGTACACTTTACAGTAAAAAAATAACTGAAGCATAGTAGAGTGATTAAAAATTATACCTGGGAAAAATGTTAGAGTAAAAAATTTTAAAAGTGCAATTTGTGAAATTATACTTAAACAAGAAAATACCCAAGAATAAATAAGGTTTGGTCGTAAATAATGCTGGAAGTGGGTCAGTCCTGGAAAGGGGTAGAGGGTCTGTATTACAGTAACGACAGGTATTTAATTGTCCCACTGTTCTAATTTTATTGGATAGAGGAAAGGAGAAATGTGGCGTGCCATGCGGCAGCTTGATGCATTGTAAACCCGACCACCAACTCTAAATTACTTTTAGGCCTTTTCCTTTAAAACTGGACGAAAACAGGCACAACGCAATTATAAAATTGTTTCCTTCTTTGAAAATTTTCTTTTATAATTTAAATAAAATTTAACTTAAACAATTGACAAGAAACGGACATGAAAAAGATTGTTAATAAATAATAAAAGAAATGAAAACAAATAAAAAATATGATTTTAAAATCACTCGTAGTAAAATATTAAACGAAAGGAAATGGTTCCAAAATTTACATTCCGCCTTAAGTATGCAAGCATTTCACTGCTGTTCCGTATTGATTAAACATTTGAACATGCACTTGACTTGAAAAGGTGTAATATTTGCTCTACTCTCGACTACCTGTTAACACTTAGCATAGTGTTTAGAATTTGTGATTCTACCAAACGAACAATTGAATTTAAACTATATTTTAAATTTACCTTACGGGCTTCATGCCCAAATGTAGGAGCTGTGATGAGGAGTTGATTTTCCACGACTATACATACTTTTTTTTATACAAAATATCTATATGTGAGTCATTATTAATTCTTAAGTTCTATTTAAAATAATTTTAAGTCATGTTGAAACAGCTAGACTCTGCTGATGTAATGTAGTGCACTACGTTAAGATTTGTTTTTTATATATGATCATATTATTTTGAGCAGTAGAGATTAAATATTTGACTTATTTTTTAATCTCCTCAGTGCCAGTTTAAATTAACCCCATATTAATATGACATTAGAGACCTGTCCAAAAATTTCAAATTGCTGGCTTGACAGCCTTTTTTAAGGGAGTCTCTCCCCGTCAGTTATACAGGAAGGATTAGTTTTTTTNGGTTCTCCACCAAGAAAAATAATAAAATGGAATTGTTTATGCTCAGTTTCTTCAAGACACCTCTGAATAAATACCAAAATTTATAATCACAAAGGAGAAATAAGGGCTTTAATTTTCTGGGTCTGTCGGACAAATATTATTGTCCAGTCTCTATTGATCCCTTTAGGTAATGCCTTTAATATTGTTTTATATTTTGTTAAATTATTTGATGAAGAGACATAGTTAACGTTTTTAAATAAATATTTATAAGAAATAATGCATTCCTTCCGACCTTACTGAAGGTAACCAAAAGGAAGCTATGTGATCGTTATGAAGAACGAAAAATGTTTATCAGGGAACATTTTTGGTCCTGTGTCTAATTTCCGGTCGATCTGTAGTTTAATTTGTGTGAATTAACATATCTTAAAAACTACACGAACAATTTTAATAAAATTTGGATGGTAAATTGTGCGTTATAAATAAGCCTATTCTTGTTCCCATATAACTTTCAACTTCCTGGTCCATTTGCTTCCGCATTCGCACATAGAATTTATTATTAACACCTAAAAGTACTCGTCAGATTTTAAATATATTTGGATAGTTTGTCGAATGTACCCCACGTATAGGTCCATTCAATTTTTTTCTAAATTAATCATTTTATTTATGTAAAAAAAATCATAACAATTTTGGCAGATTTTAAATATTACGGAAGAAACGGTTAAATAAATTAGACGATATTGGGTTGAATTAGCATAACATCAATAATCTGGACCTAATCTGGTGAAGTATAATAATATAATAATATTACAAATTATTATTGGAAGAAGTTCCTTATGGCACGTTCAGGAGCCCGGGAGTGAATCCGAAAAAAATACCAAAATAGCCGTCACAAAATAACCGTCACGAAATTTACCGATGACCATAACTTGGGTAAAAAATGACCGAGTTAGTTGAAGCGTTCACGCGCAACACTCGTGTAAACGTAAGCTTCAAATTTAAAATTGGAATCTTAGGACGGAAAAAATCTAACTTTATCTATTAACAAATTTTATATATATATTTTTTTTTTTTTTTTTTAGTAAAACATCGACACTCCTATGATGTGATAAAGATATCTCAATTTATTAAAGTGGGCCTAAACGTTTAAAATAAAGAAAACAACGTTTTTTCCGATATATTACGTTCTAACAATTTTAATAAAAAAAAAATCGATTTTAATAAAAAGGCATGTAAAGTTTTAACCTGATACAGGAAGATGTTTTTGAGTAGGAAAGAGATTTATTTATATAATATTTTAAATTAGTAGGCCGGGTAGGTAGGAAACAGTCCAATTTCCATCAAACTACAAACATACTCTTTAAAAGTGCGTTTACAGGGAGTCTCTCCCCGTCAGTTATACAGGAAGGATTAGTTTTTTTTTTAATTTTAACTTGGAGCTACTGGATTTTAACTACTTTTTTTTTTAATTGGATATATTTTCCCGTTTTAAAAATCTAAGTATGGAAAATGTATATTAAATTAAATTTATTTGTTTTTTCTATTCAACAACAAAACAGGAACAAAATAAAATGGAAAAATCTTATATTTTCTAAATTGACAGAAAGATTATGAAGAATGTTACCAGCCCGAAGAAGCTCTGAGTAAGGGCGAAATATAGCTGGTTTTAAAAAAGGAGAAGGAATAATGTGATTTATTTTTTAAACCCCTAAAAACGACGAAATGAAAATATATTTCAATATAGTTTTTAATACAAAAAAAAAAAAAAAAAAAAAAAAAAAAAAACTGAGGAGAGCGGCCATGTCCCACCCTTTTTGGTGGACAATGTGATTTTCATGATCCTGTGTACGAACTTAGTTAGTAGACCAATTGTCAAGTTGATGGTAGTTTGTCACTTAATGGGTTAGTCAGTCAAATATTACTCGAAATCAAATTGTTCCCCTGTCAAGGGACTATCTTCCATCAACTTGATATTGGTCTACTAACTAAGTTCGTACACTGGATCATTGTCCAACAAAAAGGGAGGGCTCGTGGCCTCTCCCACATGGCCTCATGGCCTCTCTCACGTGGCCGCTCTCCACCAGTTTTTTTTTTTTTTTTTTTTCGTTAAGCTTGTTTGTTTGTTTTGTTTTTTTTTTCTTTCTTCATCATCGTCGCCAATACGTAGCAGAACAAAAAGTTTGGTCTTAAGGTCACACACGTATATTAACAAAATCAAATCATTCCTGTGACATCTTATGAAATGGCATTTGAAAATATTAAGGGCCACTCACAACAACACACGGGAAACAACTACATCAAACTTTTTGATAAAATCTAAACGTTGCCTCCTAGATTTTTGTGGGCGTGGTTATATGAGGTTTGTTCCAACCACACTTCAAACTGGTTTGAAACTGTCCGACGCATGCGCATCGGACACNCTTTCCCCCCCCCCCCTTATATAAGACCTGAGCGTGATTGGACCTGGACCAGCCCTACCGTGACCGTAGCGTAGGTGTGAACACAACTTAAGTTTTCCACTTTATAACATCTACCCCTTTATACAGCGAGACCCCAGTGGTATGTTAATGTGTAAAGTTGTATAATTTTACAGGACTTTTTTAAACGAACCTGAAAGACTGGAATTATCTTATACCATATGTAATAATGTTAATTCAGATTTTGCGTTAGTTTCACATTATATTTCATATGGATATATGGATCTCTAATTCAGACAAGATAAGGTGGATGAACCATGGCTAAACAATAGGATGGGATTTCTGCAACATGACAGATGTTAGGGGGAGTATAAGATGTAAGATATGTTTGCTAATTTCCTGATTCGTCGTGCCCTCAAACGCCCTATATCATTTGTATCGATCGCGCTAACTGGTGCTTTACGGCACGTTTGGACCGGTTCATAACGAGGTGATATTCGACACAGGGCTCGACGAGGCAGACGTGATTTAGTGCAAATTGCCCTTTTCCTCTCTCATCCAGGATTTGTTATTAATTAATTGATGTTTGTTTACATGACATGGTTGGATCTGATACGATATGGTTAATGGAAACTCATTAGGGCATTTAAACAAGGTCATATATCTTTCTATTTGTCGGAAGTTTATAATTGTGATATGTAGTATGTATACCTAGCCAGGATTGAAAATTTCCTCATATTGCTCTATTAAATAAACTAACCGGTGATTACAGTTCTCTTTACGAGAAGTACAAAATTTATCGAATCAATATACAAGTCATTTTAAATAGATTTTGCTTATGGAATATGGAGTGGTTTATTTTAACAGATAAATCACAGAAATGTTTATTAATTTTCTGAAAGACAATTTCTTTTCCACACATCATTTTAATTAGTAATATTTTCAGTGAGATTTTTGGACACATGCCCATTTCATAAAATTTTCATTAAATCCAATTAAGTTAAGATAAGGACGAGAAGTTAGACAAGAGGTTTCCAACTTAATTTAATTAAAATCCGGATTAAATGAGCGTAGTATCTCGTGGGCCTGTAAATATACTCTCCTCTAAAGTATTTTCTTCGAATCTTAGCCCCGACTGTCTTCTAAAAGTGTCTTACAGGGCTTATGTTTGATAGCCAGTAAATAAAAAATTATTCAACAATAGAAGTAACGACGTTTATTAGGTAGGGGAGAATGTTAAGAGTGTTTACAGACACCCTTGTTTGCTTCATTATTACTGGTCGAACTCATGCTGCAGCTCTTCACTGTCTAAACTAGACATAAAGTAAAAGCAGCCTAATATTGTTTCGACACTTCAGTGTCTATACAAAACATTATACCAGACCATGACTGGTTATAATTGAGTTAAAATATTCTCCCTCTTTTATGAACAGTTTAACCGAAAAGTTTTACGTTTTATTGTGCCTAATAAATGATTTTTTTTAGATAAAGGTGTGCTGCTTTGACAATACTTTCACGTCTCTACTCTGCATCTGGAACATTAATCCCCCCCCCTCCNTTTTTTTTAGTAAAACATCGACACTCCTATGATGTGATAAAGATATCTCAATTTATTAAAGTGGGCCTAAACGTTTAAAATAAAGAAAACAACGTTTTTTCCGATATATTACGTTCTAACAATTTTAATAAAAAAAAAATCGATTTTAATAAAAAGGCATGTAAAGTTTTAACCTGATACAGGAAGATGTTTTTGAGTAGGAAAGAGATTTATTTATATAATATTTTAAATTAGTAGGCCGGGTAGGTAGGAAACAGTCCAATTTCCATCAAACTACAAACATACTCTTTAAAAGTGCGTTTACACCTGACATGACATTTATTGCATGACATTTATGTCAGACAGAAATCTCAGTAGTGTAAACACCGAAAAATTTATGTTTGAAGGTGCGTTTACACCTGACATTTATTGCATGACGGTACTTTATTACTTTAGCACCCCCCCCCCCATCTTCCCTTTGTGATAATAGTTATTTAAACAAAGCAGCATATACTGAGGAGCATGTATGTATTACTTTAGTCTAAAGTACTATTAAGACGAAGGGATATTTATTCCAATGTACCTTGGGACAAAGGAATATCACACTTGTTTATATAATTGTGACCATTAATCAACTATTAAAATAAAGGAGTATTAAATATAAAACTGCCCCAGGAGTTTCAATGTCTTGGGGAGACAAAGACACAAACCTTTGAGACTTTTGTAGGGCAAACTATTGTTTAGAAGCAAGGGGGGTATTAAAGTAAAAAAGCCCCTTGTAGGACATTTATGTCAGACAAAAATCTCAGTAGAGTAAACTCCGAAAATTTTTTTCTACTCTCAGCTATAAGAGTCGACACTTCTATAACAACAGATGTAAACACCTATTATTATATTTTTTGTGCATTTATTGCAAATTTAAGCATTGCGAGAAGTGTCAGACATATATCTCCAACATGAATCTCAAGAAATTTCTCTCAGATGTAAACACTCAAAGCAATTTCTGTCTGACACTTGACATTTATTGCTGAAGAGAATTGTCAGGTGTAAACGAGCCTTAACTATAAGCTCATTATGATTAACTTTTTTTATATTTAATACATATTTATTGTAAGACGCTTGCTTTAATGATAGAAATGATGCTTTTCTTTTAATTTTGCCTTAAATCCGCTGGGTACAAACAGTTAGTTTCTTTTAATTTTGTCTCTTTTCTAACCCCACCGTGTATAAGTAGTTAGCAGATTAAATGTACTAAGCAGTGTGATTTTATAATTTACATTAATTTAAAGAAAAATGTAAGGAACTTCGTTCCTAACGGGTGTCCCACGACACCACGCGTATTTT
>KZ652447.1:38297-48490 GCA_001010745.2 Gerris buenoi | reverse complement strand
CCTCCAACTCCAAATTGTTCTAGACAGTCCCCATATTGTTTGGTAAAAAGTTACACCATTTTAAGCGTCGGGTTTGGCGGGGAGGGGGGTGAAGTTGACAAATTAGTAGTTTTTATAAGTTTTTCTTAAATATTTAGAAAACTATGCGGCTTAGCGCATAAAGTGTCGTATAGTAGTAACCGCATAGTTTTCTAAATATGTAAGAAAAACTTATAAAAACTACTAATTTGCCAACTTCACTAATTGCACCATACTATTACTCCAGATAATATTATTTAGTTAAATTTGAGCACTCTGCGATAAAGTAATTTTATACGAAAGATTGATAAAGAAAGAAAAAAGGCCCAAGAACACATCAAAGAAATTAAAACGAAAAATTGTTAGTGGCAATGAAAAATTACTTAAAAAAAAAAGANCTGAACCAGAAATAAAAAATTTCACTCCTCTACCCATAGTAGTTCATAAGATATATGCCTAAAGTTTTGTTATTTCGTCACTCACTCACTCATCATAATTCTAAGGCACTTCTAACAATCCTAGAAACTTGAAATTTTGTATATAGGTAGAGTTAAAAATACATGTTAGCGCCAAGTCAATTATTTGTTTTCCGGTATTGTGGATTTTGATCTCTATGTCCGAAGTCCATTTAGTTTTAGCTAAACTCGGGTTCTCCCGTCTCCTCTAGCTACCGCACTGCCGAGGTGCGCGTCAGTTGACTCCGGGTCCTAGGTCGAGTCAGACTGTTTTAATTTTTTCTTCTCACTTATTGACACTTATCTTTATTGACCAGAAGTCAAGTGTTTTTCAGTTTCTTAAAGTCATATTATAATTTATCATTTATCTNATAAAAAACGTCATAAATCGCATTATTTTCCTTTACTTTTACAATAATTAACAATGATATGTCCATAGCAATACTTTCTCTTTACTTAAAATATTTATGAAAAAGGAAAAAAATCAGTCTGTATATTGATTATTATTTTGATAAATCAGATTCTAAAAGATTCTAGCAAGTTAAAAAAAATAAAATCAATGATTCAAATAAGAATCAATGATTCAAGTTGATTCTGCCGGTGTGAAGGCAAAAACGGAGATTCTTTACATTTTAATATAAAAACCCAACCCCGAATTTTGATAAATCAAATGTTCATTGATTCAGAGATTAATTGATTCTTTCAGTGTGAAGGGGTTTTCTATAATAAATACGTGATTCATTTTCATTGATTTAGTGATTTATTGATTCTTTCGGTGTGAAACGGGCCTTAGGATGCACTTAAAAATTACAAACAAATTTTAAAATGTCAATAAATAATAATGAGTTCATTTAGGGGTCCCATTTTGACAATTTAGGGCCACAAACAGCATAAAAAGTGTTTTTTCCATTTTACCCCCCTTTTATATGAAAATATGATAAAAATGTAGATAACATCAATTACTGTACTCTTAAGGTGCTATCTAACGATGTGCATCTTGAAGAGTAAATACTATTTTAACTTTTGTACCCCGTACCCGTAAGTATCCAAAGATTTTTTTTCACCCATCCAAATTCTAAATCAAAATTTTCCTATATCATCATAAGCTAATAATACGCAGATTTCTTTGAAAATTAGCTCATTAAGTCATGGTGCATGACTGAACTTTTTTTACCTCTATTGTAGTTTTTAAAATCTTAGGAGAATTTTGAATTCTCTTAATTTTATTCAACTTTAAGGAATCACTTTAATATTGGTATGAATTTTAAGGGAGTTTGAATATTACGCTATCCACGGCTAATCAAAAGTTTGAGACCAGTTTAGCAGGATGACACCTTAATTGAAACCGCTACTTGGGAAAGTGCTTTATAGAAGCTGCAAAAGAGTTTTCTCAAAAAGCTTCTTTGTCAATTTCATTATAAAGAAACTGTAGTATTAGCCCCTCAAAAGGAAGCCCAACTGTTCCGAAACAATTTTCTTTCGGATTAAAACCGAGTACGTAATTGAAGGCAAATTGTTAAAATGCACGAGAAGGGGTTCGGTGTAATGTACAAGGGTGAGGATAATTAGTTGATAAAGCCTAAATTAGTCTTTCACTGAGGTAATTTACACTCCAAGTACTTCAAAAAGTGAGGGGAAACCTAGGTATACTTGCCATATCTTGATGCAAAGGGTCCGGAATTATTAACGGTCGATTCTCGGGTGCAATCAACTTACTTTAAAAGTCCATTAAATAATTTTCGTTGAAAAAACTTGAAGGAAAACTTTTTAATACATCTCCCCGATAGCTATATAAGTATAAGATTTATGATTCAAAACATTTTCTCGTAAGAAGGAAAGCATTAGTTTCTTACGAAAGGTATTTCTTTAACGAATTACTCACTCCCCTTTGGACGAAATCTTCTTATACTAATGGACAGCTTCAATAAATCAGACCGCTGATTGATGATAATCACCTTCGATTTATTCATTGTTGGGAGGACGGAGGCCAGGACGGGAATCAAAAAAGAAGATATTCATTGGACTGGAAATGTAATCATCTAGGATGAGGAAGAAGGAAGTGGAATACACTTAATCTTTTTCTCCTTTTCTGCCCCTTCTCACTGAAATACTTAGGGGCAAGGAGAAATCATCTCGGTAAGACGAGTTTTTTAATGTTAAATGAATGAAAACCTCTATTCAAAGATTATTAAAAGAATGTAAGGAGATCGGGATACGATGACTTTAATAAATTATACAACGGAGAAATTGAGACATCATTAAAAATCAATTCAGGAGAAGAAATTGTCTCTTTTTCAGATCCGTCTTTAAAATTTATACATTACTTCTTCCTAAAACTCGTTTTTATATCCTTCAATCTTGATGATTTTTCATTCAGTGAATATATTATAAAGTAAAAATAATTTTATAAAAAAGGCTATTAATCTTTCAACGCAAGATAAATTAGTTAAATCAGTCTACGTAATGAATACTTCAAGGGAATAATTGGACTTTTAAATTCTATAGATTATTAGCATTTTGAAAGAGATGTGAAATAAAAAGATACCATACAAATTAATAAAAACAGTAGAGAGAGATTAAAATACCTACCAGAGGAATGAGATAAAAAGTGATATATCTGGTGAGTGAGATGAAATAAAACAACACAGTCGTGGGATAAAAACGAAAGAATTCAACAAGAGCTAAAGGTGTACGAAGAAGTAACATACCACAGGTAAGAGAGGGACTTATGTCAGGGGATATCAGTGATTTGGAAGGGAAAAGATCCCAGGGATGTGTGGGACGAAATAAAATACCTAAGGATAATAAAAATACATTAAAGAAGTGAGATGATAAAAATACCACAGGGGTGGAAAAAAGTAAATTACGTAGATATGGATTAGAATACCTAGGCGCTAGGCGTGGGACGAAGAAAAAATGAACATAGGGACAGGGGCGAGAAAATGTAAGTAATTCTCGGAGATATGGAATGGAATAAGATACTAGTGATTTGGAATAAAAATTTAAAAAAACCTGTAATGTGAGAAAAGAAGTAAAATTCCCGAGTTATAGAATATATAAGGCACTTAAGACGTGAGAAAAAAATTCCAGACGTATGAATTAAAATTACGCAAAAGTTAGATAAAAAGAAACTCGTTATAGACTCGAATAATAATATTATTAATAATAATAATAATAATAATAATAATAATAATAATAATAGTTATCCTTAAACATTTTATAATTTTAGGAAATTTCAAAATGATATAGGAGCACGAGTTAAATAGAAATTTTCTACTTATTATTATTAGAAAACATTCTACTGAAGAAAAAAAAAAAGAATTCCTAGAAAGGAAAATCTACTGAGATCATCATATAAAAATGTTGTATTGCCAAATAACTGATGTTCCTGGTGCAGCCCTGACTCGATTATCCGATAGGTACTATTTTTCATCGATTTAAATATCTTTCATTCCTTTACCGGGGTCGGTGTAGCCGAGATGTTAGAGCACTCGACTCTGAAACCAAGGTCAAAACCCCGGCTGTGAGTTCGAATCCCAGAGAGGTGAGACATGTTTCACACTAATGATCTCATCGAGCGGACGAGTAAAGTGGCCGGATAACCCCGTCCTCTAATGACCTAAGATGTTGATCGGGACTAAACCCAAAAATCCCTTATGAAAGATTAAACTCCAAGTTAACTTTATTATATTATTTATTTATCCCTAGCAATCCTTTAATTGTTATTTGTTTTTACATAAAGATTTTTTTTTCGATTAAAACATTGGATGATAATTTTTTTTTGTCATAAAAAATAAAATTTGTAGCTGTACCTATCTTTACTTTTTTCCCTACTAAGATTACATTTTTCTGTTTTTCCCTAACACAGGGAATACATTCCTTTAAAAAAAAATTCACACGAATGAATCGATAACAGATATAAATGACCTTAAAGAAAAAAGCTAAGGTAAGAAAGCAGGAGATTCCTAATCTGGCCAAGATGGAAGGTCGTTTCGTTTTTCTTGCAAGCGTTTTTTTCTTCTTTTTTCATTGTCTACTAGTCAAGGAAGATCGGACACAATCGTGGAGAACATGGAAAGCTTTTTTTCTCCCTCTCTTTCCCCAGGCCGTGGAAATGTGGAAAACGTTTCATGGAAAGGTTCCCTTCCCCCTCTCAGTTGGATCCTCCTAATGGTTTTTGGTTCCAATTCCCGGCGCTGCCTTCTTCCCAGGGTATACCTTGATTTATCGGCTGTTAACCTTCCATTTACTCTGACCGCCTTTCTCGCCTTAATAAACCCTCCGTTAACTGATGAATCGAAACGCTTCTACCCACATTTCACATTTCCTCCTAAGAATCGATTTAACTTATCAGTATAGACTAATGTATCGATCGATCCATCAACAGTTTCTCTTTGAAGTTAGAAAGAGTTTAAAGGCACGATCCAATATCATCCGGAAAAAAAAAAACAAAGAAAAAAACAAAGAAAGAACCTTATATAGTTGAATCCCTAGTCTTGAAAAACAAAGCAATTCGTATAGAAAAATAATCACCTTTAATTATTGATCAAACAAAATCTAAACATACAACCGGGGAAAATATTATTTAAACCGTGAATGAACTTTGAATTTACGGCTACAATGTTTCAATTCTCAGAAGATTTAAAATGCATATACAACTATAATTGAATTTCATAACACACATAACTAATTTTTTACATCAGTTATTGTTAGATAAATACACTAACTATTAAAATTATCTGAAATGAAGAACTCACTACGCTCGTTCAATTAGACAAAATGGGCCAAAAAAGATAATTTTATTTTCGTCTGACGTCATTCCTTATAGCTGATTATTTGGGGATCTTGGTCAAGTTAAGTGTGGCTCCCATTAAAAATTTAAATTCTTGTTTAAATTATTTCAGAACTTTTAAAAAATTGACTCAGTGAAGGGTTCAAGTCGTAGATAGTCGCTTTAATAGTAGGTATTTTGATGAATCAGTTAATGAAGGTAAAATTAATAATTAAACGAAAATCCTTTGAAACTATAGTATGGCTCTTTATAATTGAGTAGTGTCCTGGAGACGCACCTCGAAACTATTTATTACTAGCTGAAGTACCCGGCGCAGCCCGGGTTGTATACAAAAATTAAGACCTAAGTGACTAAAATATCAATAAAGAAGTAGATACCTAAATGTATATTACAAAAGTATCAGAAAATTGTAAAATAAATAAGTATAAAAATGGTTATGCGTTGAGGGAATTATGTCACAAACCTTACTTTTCCATGTTAATCCCCTCCTAAATAAAAATATCACAAAGATGTTCTTAACAACAATTACTGTATTCTTATAGAGCTTTTCAATGATATGCATAATGAAGGGTTGTCATTACTTTGACATTTGTACCCCGTACCCCTGGATACCAAAATTAAAATTTCGAAAACTAATGTGGACAGTGACCTTCCTCTTGCCTCGAAGGTGTTAAAACTAAAGATTTATATAAAGAAGCCACACACCAAAAGACACTCTTCTTACTTATAGAAGTATTTTTTTTTTCTTAGAATAGAAATACTTTTCCTGTTTTTTTGTACTCTCATGGAGCCAGTGACCTTGATCTTGTTTTGAAGGAAAAGAGTGAAAATATTCATCAAATTGGGATAAAACTGTAGATTTGTATAAAAGACATACTCTCATATAGATACTCTTCTTTTTTACTTAGATATATTATGTAGTTATATTTTTCCACTTTACCCCCCTCCTAAATGAAAATGTGACAAAACTATACATAACAACAATTACTGTACTCTCAAAGAGCTTTTCAACGATATGCATCATGAAAGGTATTTATTACTTTGACCCCGTATCCATTACTTGTACCCCGTACTCCTGGGTACCAAAAATTAAATTTCGAAAATTCATGTAGACAGTGCCCTTCCCCTTGCTTTGAAGGTCAAGTGTGCAAATTTTCATCGAGATCGGAATGAAACTGTAGATTTGTATAAAGGACATACCCACCCACATATCCACAGACTTTCATCTTTATATATATAGATTACATGGATTATCGCCTACTGTTTGTTCTTAGGTCGCCCCACAGGACGCCCACATCTATCACAGGACGCCCTCATCTATCACAGGACACCCACATCTATCACAGGACGCCCACATCTATCACAGGACGCCCACATCTATCACAGGACGCCCACATCTATCTCAGGTCGCCCACATCTATCTCAGGTCGCCCACATCTATCATCCAAATAATTTGTTACTGCTAAGCTGAGGCAACCACATTTATTCCAATAAAAATAAATGTTTGTTTTGATTTTTTGGTCTTCAAATAGATATAATATGTATATTAATTTACCTCTTTTTCTAAATATACAATTAAGATTGTTGCCAAGAGCCTAAGGGCTCGCATATGATAAACCAGAGTGTGGCTCCCATTTAACTTATAACCCTGATATAGACAATGAGTTATCTCAATTTCTTTTCATTATTATCAATCACAAGTCAAGCCAAAATCTCGATATCAAAATAAGAGCATAATTAATTCGTCGTTAACGCTTGAACAATGAGATTTTATATTGCAAATAAATATACATTGTCGCTAAAGTGCATTTAACAGGCTTGTCATTGGCCATTTTGCTTCTTGGGACTTTCTTTGACACCTAATATTTCAAGTATAAACCCATTTCAAGTATAAAAAATAATTTTACTATATGTATAATCTGTTTGTGCTGTTACTACAGGAATTCTAGCTATTATGCCTTTTATTTGTCTTTTTGGTTCTTCGTTATTACTTGTTGGGAAACTTCTTTGAAAGCTAATTCAATCATTTAAATAAAGTATTGTCACTTAAAATATAGTCTTGTTGGTTTCTTGGGACCCTTTTTCAAAAATAATGCAACCAATTTTAGCAATGTATATTGGCCGTGTATACACTGTGTCAACTGAGAGTGTAAAAGCTCTATCTGTTTACAGATATATAAGCTATAGGCATTTTAATTGGTGATACTTATTCTGACACTTTTTTATATGCTATTGTAATCAATCGTAAATCGCAAACAAGATATTATTTCTCTCCACTGTTCGTACATGATTGAACATAAAACGACTCAGCCGGTAAAAGGTAAAGGACCACCTCTTATTAGTTTAATTAGAAATTATATTAATTTAACAAGTATTTTCTTCATATTATGCTTTATTACTAGAGCTATTATTTTCAAATAATAGGTGGGATAGTTGTTGTAGTTGTTGTGTGGGATTGTTGTAGTGTGGTGGATAGTTGCCATATTCAATTATTGGATTATTTGTATTTATTTTGTCATATGGTAATAAAAACTAGGTACTTTTATTAAATCAGTAATGACATTTACTAGGCAATACGCTAGTAGTTGCTAGTTTCATCACCTTTAAATTAGCGGATATTCTAATTCTGTATTTAATTAAATTTAAAAAAAAGAACGAGTATTTACTCCAATGATAATAACATCAATTTAAACGTTTGTTAAATATACCCATTTAATTTTTTATTTTTTTACCATATGTGGAAATTTGCCACGTATGTATTAACCAATAAATTTAATAAGTTAATTTACTCCAATGTATACCAGTCGTAACATAAATTGTTTAACATTATTATATTTTTTGTCCCTTCAATACATAAAAAAAAGTAATATACTTTTCCTTAATGTATATTTAAACTAATTAAAATGATTTCATATCATTTTACGTTATCAAAACTGTATATTACAAAACAATATTGTTATCCCTTATCAACGACGCTTGCCTTAACCTAAACATAACCTCCCTCCGGTCGATAAGTAAACAAACATTTTTACCACGTTTTATAGACAAACTTTATTTACAGTATTTAAATGAATTAGAAAACTGTATACTTTTAATTTCAAAATGTGATTTAATTTTAAGCAAATTTAATTAAATATTTTACTCTAATTTCGGTTCGAAATTTTTGAATGAAATTTTCTAATGGAATGTTAAAATGTTTAGGTAAACTACATTTAGTATTAAACATTTAAACTAAACTACATTTTGTTACTTTTTAATAAATTATATTTTGTACACAATTCATACTAAACATGAATTTATTTGTATTAGTATTTAAGTATTTTTAATTTTTTAATAGATTAATGAATATACCATTTATTGGTGAAGTGTCATTTAACGTGGCAAGGCTGTGTGGTATGTTGAAGATATAGAAGACGAAGCATGTGGCAAAAAAGACGGAGGACATGTGGAAAAGCGAAGGAAGAGGTAGATAAGCGAGGGGACCTGTGGGTCACGCGGTCACGGACTAAGGGGAAATCGGGGCCAGGGAGTTACCCGCCTCTCTGCTTCGGCCGCCCCCACTCGGCCCCCCTAATACACTAACAATCGGAATGCACCAGACCTTAAGACTCCCACAACAGACTGGGGACAAGGGTTCTATGCATGTGTGCATATCAATACCTCTCATTAGCTATACAGTAATTATATCTAATGAGTATAATCTCTTAGATCTAAAATTACCGTTTTAGATTCATATTAGGCGTTTGATTCCTAACAGTATATAACAGCATATATTACGTTAATCAGTTTTAATATAACTCTCAAAAATAACAAATTAAAGCTGAACAAATATATTTAAACGAGATAAACATTTATTAAACTCTTTGAAGTTTTCGACTATCTAAAGTAATTTTAAGAAATCTTAAATTTTAGCAGGGTTAAAGAAAAATTTGATACTAAAATTATTTTTAATAAAATAATAAGCTTATTAAAATAGAAATAAGTTTTTTTATACACAACTTTTGCAACAATTTCTTTTAACAAAAACTTCTTTCATTATACTTGAATAAACTGTAGCTAAAATTTTAAATTTAGAATACTACATTTTTTTAACAGTTACTCTTTCGGCACTTTTGTAATTTTATTTATTCTTTGATAATAGATTATACTAAAAACACTAGCTCAGCTATCCAATCTTTGGGATAATAACGATAAAATAAAGGTAATAAAATAAATTGGAAAGGCGTCATAACAAATAGTAAGGGGGGGGAGAGAAAGGGAGAAATGTTATTACTTTTTTGACAAAATGGCGCACAAAATAAAACGTTAACCACAAGTGTTATACATTGTTGTAATCTACTCTTCAATGCCTTTTATACGACTTTATGTTTTTTGACCTAATGGCGCCAAAATTAAACACTATCCCTAAGTGGTATATATATATATTTGTAATCTACTCTTCAATACCTTTCATTTGATACCCCACTCAAAATTGTAAAAAAAATCTTTCTTTTCTCGCGACTTGAATTATCCGCCATCATTATACTTGAATAAACTGTAGCTAAAATTTTAAATTTAGAATACTACATTTTTTTAACAGTTACTCTTTCGGCACTTTTGTAATTTTATTTATTCTTTGATAATAGATTATACTAAAAACACTAGCTCAGCTATCCAATCTTTGGGATAATAACGATAAAATAAAGGTAATAAAATAAATTGGAAAGGCGTCATAACAAATAGTAAGGGGGGGGAGAGAAAGGGAGAAATGTTATTACTTTTTTGACAAAATGGCGCACAAAATAAAACGTTAACCACAAGTGTTATACATTGTTGTAATCTACTCTTCAATGCCTTTTATACGACTTTATGTTTTTTGACCTAATGGCGCCAAAATTAAACACTATCCCTAAGTGGTATATATATATATATATATATAAGCTATTGTA
>KZ652447.1:0-13453 GCA_001010745.2 Gerris buenoi | reverse complement strand
AGGTTATTTTATGCCTTATTGGATTGTTTGTTTATTTCAATATAATTATTGAACCCAAGGGTACAGGGGTACAATTGTCAAAATTAATATTTTAAATAATGATGTACATCGTTGAAAAGCTCTTTAATAGTAGATTAATAATTGTTATGGAGTGTATATTGTTATGTTTATTTTTTCTTAGGATAAATTGAAAATAACTGTTTTCTTTAGTTTTTCGGATTTGGTCACAATAAACAATAAACTAATAAATCGTTAATACTAATATAACAATAAAGTACAAGATAGCATGCGAGGAAGCTATGTGCCACACAAATTGGCAGTGTATTATTTTTATATTTATTCAGTTATTTAAATTTAATCGAAATACGATGAATTAATTAATTAAAATTGCCGTGTTCGTCTTCTAAAGACAGATTTACTAGTCAATGATAAGAATGTGATATGAAATTATCGTTATCCAGAATACCATTAGTTACCATGTTATAATATTGTTGTTTTTTTGTGTTAAATTTTCTAAAGATCATATTCCCCTAAGACCTTTAATAAGCCAAATTAATACCCCTCTGGAAAAACTAGCGTAATTTATTAATCCATCCTTAGACTATCTTAATAGAAATAACAAATATGATGTAATAAACTCCCTGCAATTAAAAGATAAACTTAAAGAATTAAAGATTAACCAAGATGAATCGATGATATCTATAGATGTAATTTCATGTTCACTAATGTACCACTTGATATTTTCTACTCAATTATTAGATCTTGGGAAAGTATTCTACCTCATACGCCGATTAAAGACAAACATTTATTCATAGATTGCCTTAAATTGATCCTTAATAACGGTACATTTTATGCCCAAAAACATGGTATTCCCATGGGTGGAGCTATGTCGGTCAATATTAGTAGGATTGTTATGAATCATGTACTTAATAATTCGCTCATATAATTAATTGTAAAATACATATATGATCTATTTGTGATTATAAAAAATACTGAAATAGATACCCTAATGTAACTGTTGAACACTTCATTCAGACTAAATTCCATAGTAGAAAAAGAAAATAATAACAAAATAAATTACTTGGATATAACAATAACAAAAATGGGAGATGGGAGTATCACCATGGAATGGTACGAAAAATCGGTTAAAAGCAATAGATTCCTTAACTTTAGGAGCAACTTTAACTACATCATTTTTTGAGCAAGCACCAAAAAATTAACAGCGCTAGTAACCTAATTAGAAAGGCCATCTCCTTGACAGATAAGTCTCATTTGAGGAAATTAAAAACCAAAGCTTTTAATAAAATGGAAGACAATTTCTTCCTAACAACTCTGATCAAAAAATTTTAGTATAAACATTCCACCCCACATTGCATTGTAGACTGTCAAGATTACCCCGGTACGCAACCTAGTAATCCACCCACAAAATTTGTTAGTAAGGTTTATCCGATCAAGTCCAAAAACTCCTAAATTTGATTGCCCTAACATTAAATTCGGATATAAACCGCTGATTAATATACCATAATTTAAAAGATAGAATACAATTTGAGAATACTGTCGGAGATATCTACGAAATCCCTTGTGGACATTTTAATAAAAGCTACATAGGAGAAAGTAATCAACTCAAATAAAACAACACAAATATGATGAAAATAAAGGTAACTCCAACACTGCCTTATCCTGTCACTCATTGGCCACAAACCACAAGTTATATTTTGAAGAAACGAAAATCATTGGTACTGAAAATAAATCGAATCGTATAAAGATGATAGAAGCGTTAAACGTAGCTATCAGATCAGATTCTACAGTTAATATCAAATATTATAGTGGTGTTTATACTAATTCTAACCATTAGGCCCGCCTCGGAACAATATAATTTTAGTTGAGGTGGTACTGTAGATGATTATTTGACGTACTTTTCAAAAAATCTAAAAAAATGCCTTAACATTCGTCGACTAAAAGTAAATATACCATTTTTTGGAAATTTCGAAAAAAAAAAATTGTATTGGCAAAATACGTTTTTTTTATTATGGTCTTTTCAATGTATTTATATGTTTACAGTCCGGTTTAGTGGCAATAAAATATATCATCAGAAGTTTGTTTATGTGTTTTGAGAATATCAGACCCATAAAATATTTCAAAGAAGGCTTTTTAGCATTTTAAAAAACACCATCAATAGGGGCACTACTTAAACAATACAGTGTGGCCTACGGACCCTCGCTGTTTGCTGACTGCACACACTTGACCTGTTTATTTGTGTTAAATTTTGTAATTGTTACCTAGTCTGACTGTTATTATTGTTAATTTTAATGTCTTGTTAATGTTACGATGCACAGAGTTTGTTGTGTAAGTGAGGAGATATACCGATTATTGATATATTAATAGTTGACGAAGGAACGATACCGTTCTAAATATACTGACCTTCTAGTTTTACATTCATGTAACGATCCTCACAAAAATCATATTACAGGAATTGTAGTCAAGATGAGTTAAGTCATTGTTGTAGTTAATATGTTACGTCGTCCGTCTAATTTTTTAAAAAAAATATATATATTTTCTAGGCTTGAACATGACTGGCTAAGCCGAAACGTCGCCATGTAAACATTAGTTTATTTTTATTACCCTAAAAGGATCCACCATACCACGACACTATAAAAATATCTAATTAGCATTATTTCCTCGGCTACGTCTGGGGATTTAGAGACAATGGTTCCTTCGGCTTCACCAACAGTTTGGCTCAGGGAATAATGGCTTACTTTACTCTATAGGTGCATAAATAACTTTTACCTCCAGCGGGGAGAAAAATTTAACTTTTCTCCCTAGTTTACAGGGAGGGAAGTAGCTCATTGCACCCAGGTGGGTGGAACAGGGAGTAATGAGTAAACAAGGGAATCATGAACTCTCATGATTCCCTCCACTGTTGCCCTAGATAAAGCACACGTAAATAAGGTTGGTGCTAATACACATTTTATTTACTAACTTTTGTTTCATGTCTAATTATGTAATGTCATCTTCACACATATCACATAACATCCACTGCGGTTGCCATAGTGATGCATCAGTAAAAGAAACAAGTCGTATTTAGATGAAACAAGTTTATTTATTTTTTACAGTTAATAAAATTTTATGTCATGTGAATTATTATTTTTTTACATTAATTTTTAATTACTTTATTGTAGGATAAGTAAAAAAAGTGCCGTTTTTTCAGCACATTTTGACAATGCCCAACTTTAAAAACTAACTGCTTTAAAAGTTCTCAACCAAATCAAACCAAATTCACAGGACTTTTAGAACTCATATGAACGTAGAGGCCTACGAAGTTTCAAGTCGAAAAGTTAATTAGTTTTCTGTTAATTAACGACTTTAGTGGGACCTGATATCTTTTGAACCGCTATAGATAGAAACACGAAACCTTCGCAGAAAAATCAAGAAAAAAATACCTTTTAACCAAATTAACTTACTTTTGCTGACGTGGCGGTACAAAAAGTTTTAGAATTTTTTAAAGTTTGATCATTAATTCGTAGTTGAAAGGTTTAAGAGGGAAAATTACGAGGGAAGAAATGCCGAGGTTGTTACACCTACTTGCAGCTTCTTCCCCTACCACACCGTAGCTGCACTACACCTACACCTGTTACTTAAAGCACTGCCGCCTCAATTACATTACTTTCCACACTATTTTCTCCCTAAATTGAATTGATATTAATTTAAGTATAATTATAAAATAATTTTACTGATATAAATTTTAAAACGCTCTCTATTAGCTTCGTGTAGACCTTAGGGTCTGTATTTGCGGCTTTAAAATGTTAATAAACATTCATGTAATTAATAATACAATTAAAGAAGGAATGAAATAGAATATAATACTTTAGTATTATAAATAAATTTATATTAATAACTAGCTGGATCGTGCTTCGCTACGGAGTGTTTTTAATTTGATAAGTTTATAAACTACCAGGAAAGCATACAAATTATTTTACTAAGCGAGAATATCTAGATTCTATCCCTCCTACTTATATCCCACTCCTCTTTGATAATTTAATTTGTAAATATCCTAAATTTACCCCCCTCCTAAATGAAAATAAGACAAAACTGTACATAAAAACAATTAGTGTACTCTTAAAGAGCATTTCAACGATATGCATCATGAAGATGGAGGGTATTAATTACTTGTACCCCGTACCCCTCTGAACCAAAATTTATAGTTCGAAAATTCGTGAACAGTAACCTCCCCTTTGCTTTGAAGGTCAAGTGTGCAAATTTTCATCGAGATCGGACTAAAACTGTAGATTTGTATAAAAGACTATACATATGTACACCCTTATGATGACTTTTATATCCATATACCCCTTCTAAATGAAAGTAAGACAAAACTGTACTTAACAACAATTACTTTTCTCTTAAACAGCTTTTCAACGATTTGTATCATGAAGAGTATCTATTACTTTGTCATTTGTACCCCTTAGACATTACAACAATTACTGTACTCTCATAGAGCATTGCAACGACATGCATCATGAATATGAAGGGTATTCATTACTTGTACCCCGTACCTCTGTGTACCAAAATTGTAATTTCGTAATCTCATGTAGGCAGTGACCTTCACCTTGTTTTGAAGAAAAAGTGTGTAAATATTCATCAAATTAGGATAAAAGACATACCCTCATACGGATACTCTTCTTTTATATAAGATATAGCTTTATTTTTCAATTTACCCCCCTCCTAAGTGAAAATATGATAAAACTGTACATAACAACAATTACTGTCCTCTTAAAGAGCTTTTCAACGATATGCATCATGAAGCGTATTCATTACTTTGACATTTGTACCCCGTACCCCTGTGTACCAAAATTAAATTTCGAAAATTCATGAAGTCAGTGTTTTTCCCCTTGCTTTGTAGGTCAATTATGCAAATTTACATCAAGATCTGACTACAACTGTAGATTTGTATAAAGAACATACATTCGTTGATTTTTATATATGTATGGCCGCCATCTTAAATCAAAATGCCCGATTGGTTAACCATTTATCTAAAGTTACTAATTTGATATAAGGAATCTAACTTCTAAATTTCAAGGTTCTAGTGCAATTGGTTCCGGAGATATCGTCTTGTCGAATTTTGTATATAAATGGCCGCCATCTTGATTTAAGATGGCGGATTTTTAAAATATTTCTTAGCGAGCACCTAGGAGGTAAGAGGAAGACACCTACAAAATTTCATGGTCGTAGGTCCAGTGGTTTCAGAGATATCGTGATGTGTCAGTGAGTCAGTCAGTGAGTGGTATTTGGATTTTATATATATAGATTATAACAAATTATACATGCATCAACATTTTAGTTTATATTATAATTTTATATGGTAAATAATGTTTAAATCGAATGTTTAAAGCGAACAAATAATTTTAACTCAAAACTAGGAAATAATAAATAATAGTTTAACAATAATTTTAACAAATTATACAATTATCGATATTTTCGGTTATAACGGAACATTATAAATTTGAATATAAGAAACACACATGATTTGTAAATTCGAAAAAAAGGAAAACGAAAATACAGTAAACCTTTTTATTATATTATAAATCTAGAAATAGAAATGTTTTTAATAACATGTAAAGGATTTAAAATAATGCATAGTAACAAACAAGTAATACTCAAAACATTATGGTTGGATATCCCGCACTTAGACTTAAAACTTAAATTTGATTAGTGACAATAACAGCGTAAGTATTACTCATATTAGGGGTATCCCTATCAGGAATAACTTAATCGCCTTAAGTAATATTGTTTTGACCTGGATAATTCGATTCAATATATTATTTCTAATATTTCCTGACGACTAAAAGATTAAGTCGTCCTTTTTGATCTCTTCCTTGAGGTAGGATATTTAAGATAGTAGGTAGGAATTTAGTTTTGGTAGGAAGCATAATATTGTCTTGCTCACTTCTTATTTAATTTTTGCAGTGTGAATATCCTCTTTACGTTGCTTAAGTGATGGTGAAACATGGCACGTGAACGTCGTTCAAGTATAAGTATGGTGAAACTCTCATGATTATTTCCGCTTTATGTTTCTTCTGTGAGGAAGCTGATAAATATGAGGACAAGCGTTATCCAGTTACCAAAGTGACAGCCAAGTGTCTGGGTATTTCCGAATCGTCGGTTAAAAGAATAAGCAAAAATAGCCACAAAGAATTACATTTTCTTGCCGGCCTCGTGCTTAAGTATGGTTTTGGCCACACCATGTTTCGTCAGTGTAAAATTTCTTATAATTTTCAGCTCTTAATCAAAGAATTTCTCATAAAAACAAATGTCGACTGCAAAAAGTTTTCGTTGATTCCATAAGAATTGGTTTCTTCCTAAATTTTTCAAATTAAATTGGCAAAGAAATATCGGGACAATCGCTCAAATTTGTCATTAACTTATCTTTGATAGTTTGTAACGTTGGGGACATTTTTTTCAGGTAAAAGTCTAAAATAGTTCGCTGGATAAGTCCTTCTGTAAAATTATCAATTTCAATTTTTTTACGACCTCTTTTTAAGCATGTTTTTTAGGGGAGGATTTATCTGGTAATTTTAATTTTGGGGGTAAATAAAATTTATATCAGTAAAATCATTTTATAATTATACTAAAATTAATATCAATTTAGGGAGAAAATAGTGTGGAAAGTAATGTAATTGAGGCGGCAGTGCTTTAAGTAACAGGTGTAGGTGTAGTGTAGCTACGGTGTGGTAGGGGAAGAAGCTGCAAGTAGGTGTAACAACCTCGGCATTTCTTCCCTCGTAATTTTCCCTCTTAAACCTTTCAACTACGAATTAATGATCAAACTTTAAAAAATTCTAAAACTTTTTGTACAGCCACGTAAGTTAATTTCGTTGAAAGGTATTTTTTTCTTGATTTTTCTGCGAAGGTTTCGTGTTTCTATCTATAGCGGTTCAAAAGATATCAGGTCCCACTAAAGTCGTTAATTAACAGAAAACTAATTAACTTTTCGACTTGAAACTTCGTAGGCCTCTACGTTCATATGAGTTCTAAAAGTCCTGTGAATTTGGTTTGATTTGGTTGAGAACTTTTAAAGCAGTTAGTTTTTAAAGTTGGGCATTGTCAAAATGTGCTGAAAAAACGGCACTTTTTTTACTTATCCTACAATAAAGTAATTAAAAATGAATGTAAAAAAATAATGATTCACATGACATAAAATTTTATTAAATTGTCTAAATAAATAAACTTGTTTTATCTAAATACGACTTATCATTTAGAAGTTACAGGGGTTCAAACTCGAAGGTCTAGAATTATTTTATAGACAGTAGTATTGTTAATTTTATCTACTGGCATATGAGAAATTTAATATAATGTTGTTTTCTGTGAAACAGACAGGACGCTTTGTGCTGAAGATCATCAAGCCACTCGAGTACGGACAGCGTGCAGGACAAATCAAGGCAACAACCAAGAGCAAGCTTTACAGCAACTTTATAATGGAGCAACATATCAGGCAAGATCCCCAGCCGGCAACACAACAAGAAGATACAAGTAGCCAAGTATATAATAAACTAGAACTATTTGTCAAGTATTTTGTTAAAGAATTTGAGGCCAAATTACAGACCTATTATCAGATTTTAGAAGGAGAAACAAAAAAGGCAGGAAAATTCTCAGACGCATTTTCGAAGATAGTAGGAGAAGGAATTGGAGGATTAACAGGAGCGTTTTTAGGATATTTTCTTGGTTTCCCTGCAGCAGGAGTTAAGTTAGGAGCGACAGGAGGAGGAGCCTTAGCAGACAAATTAGGGAGTAAAATAGGTAGCGACCATTATAGAAAGCAAGTTACTAAACGAGAGAAACTGGTGTTTCTATTTATAAATGATAAAATTAATTTTAGACGAGAATTGGTAGAAGTTGGGTTTAGCGTTTTTCAAAGCTTCGAAATGCAATTCATGAGCGTCTCTACAGATCAGGGTTCAACAGAAGCGATGCACCTGTTGGCCAGAGACGCTGCTAATAGAGCGATAAGTTATCTTAAAGATGATAAAGATGCCAATTTAATCCAAAGTATTATATTGGGTAAATCTAAAGTAGAACCAGTTTTAGGGTTACCTCTTGGTAAGATTATCAATAAGACCTCTGGGTTTTGGGTACACTCTCAATATCGTTCATCTAAAACAAAGTGGTCAACTGCAAGTCTCTATGAAAAAGTAGGCTTAGTAAGGGAAGAAAACGGGTTTAGTTATTATGAGAAGAAAGATAATAAATGTAATGTTCAAAAATATGGGTTTCGTCGTCTCTTCGAGTCAGAGAATTGGAATGCATTAGAGAACAAATATAGGAAAGTTAATAGTGTCATAAATGAAAAGTTTTCAAGCTACCAGTATATTTTAGACATGCAAGAAAGAGAAAATCATGTAGAACGTATATTAAAAGAAATTAATTCAGATGACAAAGACTTAGCAGAAAAAAGAATAAAGGAAGCGGTACTAGAGGTTAAAGACGATATCATAAAAGAATTCAAAAATTTAAAAAAACAAAGCGATGAAAATGATAGTAAGATGTTGGACAATATGGAAGCTAATCTAAAACAAATGATTATAGAAGATGTTATCGCAGGAATCAAAGTCAGTATTATAACACATCACAATAAAATCAAAGAAATTTTATTAGATCAAATACTACCTACACTCAATCAACTTGTCAAACAAACTCCGCAAAAAGAAACTCGAACTGAAAACATCTTACCTGGATTAGGTATTACAAAATACTATTATATTCCTAGAATACTTTACCATAATGTAGAAATCAGACAAGATTTTAAGAATGAAAAATCAAAGTTTTATGTTACTAGCAACACTAATATTGATGAATCGAAACTCCAAATAAATCATGATATTGTATTAATATCTGATACTAGTACAGATTTTGAAATTTTGTGTGAAAAATACAAAGGTCATAATGTCCATTGCCTTAAGCAGGTAGGAACCAAGTTTATTTGGCAACAATCTAAAGGTTCTTTGTCTAAATTAAGGGAGTTTATAGATGATAAAAAATTACCTATTAGCAATGTTGAAAAAATAAGTGATATTCAAGATAAAGTAGTTATAATATCTGCAGGACCCGGTCTGGGTAAGTCTACTTTACTTACTCACTTATCGGTACAGCAAAAAGAGGCTAGTAGTTGCGTCAAAGTTATTAAAGTTAACCTTAATGACTACACAGAGGAGATAGATATAGCAGACTTTGAAGGCAATGGGATTAATGCATTTTTTAAAAAAATTACAGGAATAAAAGAACTAGATTTATATAATTCCATTTTGTTATTTGATGGGTTTGATGAGATTGCTTCTAATGACAAATATAAACGTAAGGTAATAAAAATAGTAAAACATTTGAAGAATAAGGTAAAACATTTATGGATCACTACTCGTCCCTACGCACAATACCATCTAGAAGATGAATTAAGTGTTTTTTCATTCACTCTAGAACCATTGTCTGAAGTAACCCAGAAAGAGTTCTTATGTAAATTTTGGAAAGCAAACTTTATTTATGAGGTGATAAAAGAATTTACTAATAAGATACTTAAAGAAATTGAAGATGAAAAACTCAAAAGTCTAGTAGACAAAATCTCAAAAATTATCGAATTAGAAATTGTTGAATTGAAGGATGATGAAGATACTCTAAAGAAAATCAGAAGTTTATCTTCGGAATTTAATCCTTCTAATAAAATAGAATTTGTTGAGAAGATAACTAATCTTACCAACAAGCTGCTTGGTAAACAACATCAAAGTTCCGAAAAAATTAAAGATGTAGTAGAGAAAATTAACAATTCCTCAGTTGTAGAAGAAATTAAGGATTTATTGCAGCAACGATCTCAAAATTACGCGGAAGAGCTAATCACACAATTCTCTAAGTCTGTCTCCGATAAAGAAAGAGAGTTTACAGGTGTGCCATTACAGATAAGAATGCTTGCTGAAGCGTTTCAAGAAGAATTTTACAATGATTTAAAAACATGTTATGATCTTGAACCTAATCAACGTGGTCTTGATAAACCCAAATTACCTCCAAGTCTTGATTTACTTGACCTGTATGAACGATTTATTGAAAACAAGCACAGGATTAATTGCGAAGAAAAAGGTAATGCGGTATTATCAAATGAATATGATAAGCAATGCTATGCTAGATCTCGCAAGGATTTTATAAAAGATTATAGGCTATTAGCTTTACGTTTGTTCTTTGTTGAAGAGGATTTGATAAAATTTCTATCACGGAAAAAAATTACAAAAATTACAAAATTAATAAAAGGTATAGAAGAAGGTAAAGAAAATGCCGGTATTGTGTATCAGGTAATTAATAAGGAACCACGTTTTATTCACCGCACTTTTGCTGAATATTTTGCTGCGGATTTCTTTTTGTATATGGTAAATGATTCAGAAGATATTCTTAAGCATAAGCAAGTATGTGACTTTCTACGTGAGTATATTTTTGAAGAAGGAAATGAAGTAGTGCGTAATTTCTTTGATCGTATGTTAGCTAAATCCATAGAGGGTCAAAACAAAGTTAATTTACATAAGGCAATTTTAAATAAAGATAAAGATAAATTTGTTAAATTATTATCAGCTTCACAAAAAACGGAAAATATTATTAATAATATTGACAAGGGTGGTAGAACGGTGCTTCATTTAGCCGCAGCGTATGGTCAGTTAGATATTGTTAAAGTTATATTAAAGCAGGATGATGTAAATATTAAAGCTAGAGACAAACTGTTTGGTTGGAGTCCTCTAAGCTATGCTGACAGAGGTAATCATTGGGGTGTTGCTGAATTACTTCTGGAAAAAGGAGCAAGTAGTGATGACATGTTGGGAGCTAAAAAAAATGTAGATACGCGTTATGGTGAAAATACATTATTACACATAGCAGCCAAAGATGGATATAAAACACTTGCTAAAGTGTTAGTAAACGAACTAAATGCTAATATAAGAGCAACAGGCAAATATAATAATATTGCCTTGCATGAAGCTGCTATATATGGTCGATTAGAAATAGCAAAATTTTTTCTAAATAAAGATAGAGAAACAATTAGTTGCATAAATAGTTTTTTTGAAACACCATTACATAATGCTGCTGACTCTGGTCATTACGATATAGTGAAGTATCTAGTAGAAGAACTTAAAAATATGAAAGCAGATATTAATCCTGGCAATGAAAACGGTATCACACCATTACATTATGCTGCTGTCAAGGGTCATTACGATATAGTGAAGTATCTAGTAGAAGAACTTAAAAATATGAAAGCAGATATTAATCCTGGCAATGAAAACGGTATCACACCATTACATTATGCTGCTGTCAAGGGTCATTACGATATAGTGAAGTATCTAGTAGAAGAACTTAAAAATATGAAAGCAGATATTAATCCTGGCAATGAAAACGGTATCACACCATTACATTATGCTGCTGTCAAGGGTCATTACGATATAGTGAAGTATCTAGTAGAAGAACTTAAAAATATGAAAGCAGATATTANAGAATTAGTAAAGCTTTTAGTAGAAAATGGGGCTGATATTATATCTGCGGACCAATATGGATTGACACCATTAAATATTGCTGCTGAACATGGCCGTTACGATATAGTAAAGTATCTAGTGCAAGAACTTGAAAGTGTAGGAGCTGATATTAACCCTGCCGATAATAAAGGATATACACCATTATATAATGCTGCTAGGGGTGACCACTTGATGATAGTAAAATATTTTATAGAAGAGATTGGAGAGAAAATTTGCTATAAAAATGACAAACTTGGCACTACGCCATTGCACATAGCAGCCTTCCGTGGTCATTATGATATTGTTGAATATCTTGTAGGGGAAAACGCAAATATCAATGCGATTGATGAAAAGGGTCGAACAGTTATTTTTTGTGCTGCTTGTAGCAATGACCATAATGTTATGAATTTGTTGCTGAAAAGAAACGCAATTATTGATTCTGATGATGGAGTTAGTGAGTTTGGTTTAACAGTGTTGCACGTTGCTGCTTTGCATGGTGCATTCACACTAGTTAAAGATTTAGTTGAAAAATACAGCAAAGATGTGAATGCAGGAAATGGCTTAACACCATTGCACCTTGCTGCGTTTTCTGGAAACTCACAAGTTATTAAGTATTTGATAGATAAAGGTGCAAACGTTGATGCTCAAGTTCATTTTCCTAATGTTGTTAAAGTTCTTAAAATGAACCTATTTCTTAGGGGAATATTACCGGAGGAAACCATTCTCAATAATAATATCAATGAACTCTCAGCATTGATTGATGATGACCCTGATGATTTCGTGGGGTTTACACCAAGTTGCATCTATCAGTTACTTAAGTATAAAAATAAAGAAGTATCTAGGGCAAGAACTTAAAAGTATAAAAGCTGATATCAATCCTGCCAATAATAATGGTGACACACCATTACATGAAGCTTCAATCAATCGCTATTACGATATAGTAAAGTATCTAGTAGAAGAACTTAAAAATATGAAAGCAGATATTAATCCTGGCAATAAAGACGGTTACACACCATTACATAGAGCTGCTTACTCTGGTCATCACGATATAGTGAAGTATCTAGTAGAAGAACTTAAAAATATGAAAGCAGATATTAATCCTGCTATTAAAGTGGGTTACACACCATTACATAATGCTGCTGCCTCTGGTCATCACGATATAGCGAAGTATCTAGTAGAAGAACTTAAAAATATGAAAGCAGATATTAATCCTGCCGATAAAGACGGTGTCACACCATTGCATGTGGCTGCTCACTATGGTCATCACGATATAGTGAAGTATCTAGTAGAAGAACTTACAAATATGAAAGCAGATAATAATCCTGCCGATCAACACGGTAACACACCATTACAGTGTGCTGCTGACTCTGGTCATTACGATATAGTGAAGTATCTAGTAGAAGAACTTAAAAATATGAAATCTGATATTAATCCTGCTAATCAACACGGTTACACACTATTACATATAGCTGCTGCCTCTGGTCATTACGATATAGTGAAGTATCTAGTAGAAGAACTTAAAAATATGAAAGCAGATATTAATCCTGGCAATACACACTATTACATATAGCTGCTGCCTCTGGTCATTACGATATAGTGAAGTATCTAGTAGAAGAACTTAAAAATATGAAAGCAGATATTAATCCTGGCAATGAAGACGGTTACACACCATTACATGAAGCTGCTGACTCTGGTCACTACGATATAGTAAAGCATCTAGTAGAAGAACTTAAATATATGAAAGCAGATATTAATCCTGGCAATAAAGACGGTTACACACCATTACATAGAGCTGCTTACTCTGGCCACCACGATATAGTGAAGTATCTAGTAGAAGAACTTAAAAATATGAAAGCAGATATTATACCTGGCAATAAAGACGGTTACACACCATTACATGAAGCTGTTGTCTCTGGTCATCACGATATAGT
>KZ652446.1:154262-183926 GCA_001010745.2 Gerris buenoi | reverse complement strand
AAAATTAAACACTAACCCTAAGTGGTATATATATTTGTAATCTACTCTTCAATACCTTTCATTTGATACCTCACTCAAAATTTTAAAAAAATATTTTTTTCTCGCGATGTGAATTATCCGCCATTTTGAATTTGAACAGCTGATTATTTTGAGTTCTCTATATTTTTCCTGTGTGCGCGTCAAAACGATCTATAATACTGGTAAATTTCACGATTTTATCTCTTTTGGTTCGAAAGTTATTGGAACCGTACAGAGTGACAGACAGACAGACACTGGAACGAAACTATAAGGGTTTCTTTTTTTTGGTTTTACCAACGAAACCCTAAAAACAACTCCAACATAGTAATATAGCAATAAAACAAAAAGTAAATGCACTCTTAACTTAAAGCATGATAGTGTTAAAATAATATCGATAGTATAACTAATAACAACTA
Source organism: Gerris buenoi (assembly GCA_001010745.2). NCBI lineage: Eukaryota > Metazoa > Arthropoda > Insecta > Hemiptera > Gerridae > Gerris > Gerris buenoi. Next base: position 183,492 of record KZ652446.1, on the reverse strand, counting down.
ATAGAGCGTATCTATTCTACAAAATGCGAATTTTTTAATCTGGTTCATGTTCGCTGGAATTTAAAACACTCTCAAAGAAATTTTATTTTTCCTTTTGCTTGGTAGAACACAATTTTTATTTACTTTGTGGAAATATGCTTATAAAATGTTTCGTTTTACTATTATTGTTCTTTTATAGAGTTTGAATCTATTTCGGAGTGTTTCTGCCAATCCCCTTATTTCAACATTTCCTGTAAGAGCGTAAGTGGCCATTTCATGTATTTTTTAATGCTGCTATTGATTTTATCGAGAATTTGCAATGATAGTAATTCTTAAAATATAAAAAGGAACATTTAAAAAACTTGAAGTTAATGGGACAACTAAATAAATGGGTTGTTAAATAATAATTTACTGCAATGAGCTGCTAGCACCCACCCCTATAATATGTGTATTGATTGAACTGAAAAAAGAAGCTGTATTTTTTAACGTGATTCTTTCTATTCCTACGTTTTAATCCGATCATCCAGAATAATACTTAGGTAAGTAAATAAAGGATGTAATAAAAAGAATTTTAGCTTCTCTAATATTTTAGTTTGTTTTTGGGAATAGATTGCTTCCATGACGAAATTTTAAATTTCAGGTTTATTGTAGATTTTGTATTTTTCTAGTTGAAAGCTTAATTTAATTACTTGAACTACATATTTTATTTTATATTAAACTTGAGAACAGTCAACCATATTTGAAGTAACCCAATATAAAAAGTCAGTGAATTCTGTGTTTTGTTCTGTAATTGTTGGCAACTCGGGATTGTCGGGTCGAGATGGTTCCAGGGATGCGAGTATCAAGGTAAAAGATGTAAGATTCGGTTCGTTGACCTTTAAGCCATTCTTCCTCCTCGTTCGGACAAAACGGAACTTCGAAGGTATATCAGAAACTTCACTCTATCTTGGGTGTCATTTCCAGTTCTATTTTGCATTTATCTTACTATCTTAATAAGAGTTTTTTTGTTGTTGAGATTTTTGTTGGTTTTTACCCTTTTATTGTAATAACTCATTACTTTTCATAAGAAAGCAATAATAGTGTTAAAAATATGTGTGTTTAGTACCCACAAAGGTTCCGTAGGTAATTAAAAAAATTAAACCTGTATAATCAGCCCAGACGTTTCAAGATTTGTTGATTGGTTTGTTTCAGATATAACATTTGAACCGTTTATTGTAATGGCGAATGGCGTGAAGCTAAAGCAGCTAAATTTATTATTATTTCCCAAACGTATCGAATCTACACGTATTAAGTACCTAAAACCGCGTCTGAGATATACTGTTAAGATTTTAAGGTACGGAATAGTACATTACGTGGAAAGTAGCATTTTGCATGCGAGTGTGGAGTTTGCACCCGAGCGACAGCGAAGGGAGTGGAAACCCACACAGCGTGGGAAAACCACACGAGCAATGCAAAATGCCGATTTCGCACGAATTGCGTACCGTGCTTTATCTACGATTGTTAGATTTTAATTATAAATACAGAAAAAAATAATTAACTTCCTGTATGTAAGTTCGTATTTCTCTTTTGATAAAGATTACATTAATTGTGTTTTGTGTCGAATTAATTATAATTAAGTATTATTCTCCTCATATTCGTCATAATCACTTAAATCGCTCAATGATTTTCACAAAAAACTCGATATTAACAGTTACTTTTATTAAACAAATAGCAAATTAGTTTTGTTAAATGTAAACAAACTCGCTAATCGTGCGTTAAGGTGAATAATTCATATTTTTTTATCGCCCTAGGGCGGAAAAAAAGAGGAATTCTTCAGAACTATGAGACGCGCGTGCGCAATGTATAATGTTTACATTCAGTGACAGTCTTAGATAAGAGTTTTTCTTACAAAATATGCAACGCGCAAAAATTAGTAAAGAATAACAGTGATTTTTAAGTTGATTTGATAAAAAATTAAGAGGATGTACTAAAAAAAAAAATAAATAAAAAATAAAAAATCAATTTTTAAGGATTCATTAACGCGCAGTGGAAGCGTGCTGGGCCCATAACCTATTGAGTTTCAACGCTCTATTGCTTGTAATACGTCTTTATTGGGACTGACAATTTAATTTATAAAACAAATCAACAATAAATAATGTCAAGGTATGACATGGTTGCCATGTATACCAACAACATTGCGCAAAAAGTAGGTGCTATCACATAGACGAAACCAAATATACTGGGTGGTCCAAAAGTCCTCCCCCCTCTTAACTTTTGAACGGTTTGAAATAAATTAATTAATGGAACTTGTGTGAATTAATGGAAATTGATCTGTCCCATATGAGAAGTTTGTTTTATGCACTCGCGTACTAGGCTGTACTTGGTGGCAACCCCCCATTTTACCCCCAGGCGCTGAAATCTACCATTTTTATACTATTTCCCTATATAGGGTGCAAAATAATCAAGGTAAAAAAGTTGGAAGTTAAATATTCTTATTTCTCACTATATAATCCAAATCTGCTATGAACTATATACTATCCAATTTAAAATTTTAAAGTTGGGCGACCTGTGGGCAAAATGGGTGGTTGCCCCTAGTGCGCGATTGCATGAAAACAAACTTTTTTTTTACATGGTACAAACTCCCCAAGTTTCATTAATTTATCTCAAACCGTTCAAAAGTTAAGGGGGAGAGGGAGACTTTTGGACCACCCTGTATTATTTGCACTCAAGACGTCCTCATCTTTCATTCAATACCTTCCCACTATTATTTCTGTGTTTGGTTCATTACACATAATATAACTACCAAGTTATAAAAGTTTTTGTGTTGGTACTTTCGGAGATTCAGGTGCATTAACAGCAGACCGACTGACAAAGCCAAGCTATGTCCGCGGTTTTTCCTTGGACCCAAAATAATCACTATTGCGTGCTACCTTTTTGATGTGTCAAATTATAACCGTTGTCCTTTTGATCTAAGTACACTATGTATATAAAGAGAAAGTTTTGCGATAGCACCAATCGATTTTTGAGATCTTGATGGATTTACACTTAAAAAATATGTGTCATTAGACTGTGCTGACGCATGGAGCCTAAACTATTACAGGTTCAGAAAAGCCGTATCCGGTGAAATCGAGAAATTAATTTTATTTCCTAATTTGGAGGCATTGCCTCCCAAAACCAAAGAAACGTTACAAATCATTTCTCTAAAACGGTTCTTACGATTTTGTTGAAAAACTAATCAATGTTGTCCGTTTAAATATTTTGAATTTAATCAATCACGTAGTTTTCCGATGAAAACAAATCTAATTAACTAAAAATCAAAATCAAATTTTTAACAATTGCTTGTCGAAATATTAAGTATTATAGAATTAAAATTCATTTTCAATGTAAATTTAAGAAAGATTTGTTTCAGTTTGTCGTACCGATGATTTCAATGGTTTTTCTTTATTAATTTTACTTAAAGAAACTAATGTTAGTTGCGAATACCCTGAAGATGTTTTTCTGCCTTAATATTTTTGGAACGAAGTTCCTTATGACACGTTCTGGAGCCCGGGAGTGAATATGAAAAAAAACGACCAAAATCACCGTCACGCAAAATTCGTCACAAAATTAACAGATGACGATAACTTGAGTAAAAGCTCACCGAGTTAGATGAAATTTGTTGCACATGTTCATTTTACCAATGCCCTGGCTGAGTTCGTCGGAAAACGTTATCCGCCCAAGCGTTCACGCGCAACGCTTGCGTAAACGTAAGCTTCAAAAGACGGGAAAAAGTGTTTTTAAGGAAGCCTGTTACTTGACTTGTTTTGATTATTTTTGTTATAATATGTCAAAAATGTCACTATATTTCTAAATAAATAAAATATAATCATGTAAAATTTCACCCTGACACAAACAGAAGCTGTAGAGTAGGGAGGAGATATTATATTTTATATTTTAAATTAATTGGCCGGGTAGGTAAGAAAACAGTCCTATTTTAATCCAAACTCCTTTTACAAACATACACTTTCACTATAAACTCATCATGATCAACTTTTTTCTTATATTTAATATATATTTATAGTAAGACGCTTGCTTTAATTATACAAATAATGTTTTTCTTTTAATTTTGCCTTAACTCTGCCAGGTACAAACAGTTCGTTACTTTTAATTTTGTCTCTTTTCTAACTCCGCCATGTATAAGTAGTTAGCAATTTATACGTACTTAGCAGTGTGATTTTATAATTTATATTTAATGAAAAATGTAAGGAACTTCGTTCCTACCGGGTGTCCCGTGACACCACACGTATTTTTTTGGTTTGTGCTAGACCATATCCCTAAGAAAATAATTGACTCCAGATAATTTTTATTATTATAAGTTTTCTCCTCTCTTGCGTTGCCCTGAAGGGAAGCTCAAAAGTGCTTTCTATAAGTAAGGAGATGTGGGCAGGCAATGTGTTTTCTATATTAGTATTGTTATCTCCTACTTCATAATTGGTCTGTAATATCTTTCCTTATTGATTCCCATGTGCATTCCTAATTCCGGCCAATCTTCCCGTTAATTATCTTCTTTGTTTATCTACCTATGCTGATTCCAATTTTCTCTCTTTTTTGTATTTTCTCTGAATTTAATCTAGATCTATATTGTAGATAGCAATAACACATCGAATGTAAGGAGCATTTTTCTTTAAGTTTTCTTTATGGAAGAGGAAACAGTTAAAGGTGAAAGTCCGAATGGTACAATAGAATGTGAATGAGCTTGGTATAAGGTTGTGGAGTTGGTGGTTGGGGGTTTTCGCTGCCGAATCACCAATATACCAGAATATCGGAGTGAGGATCCGGAGCAAGGTGTCGGATGTCGTAAAGCTAACAGGCTGCTGTATTCCCAACGGGGTTATACTGTCCTCACGATTATCACCTAGAAACCGTTCCTGTGGGGACATTGAGCTTCCTTCCTTTTTTAACGTATTCAATCCAAGGAAGTTTCTTCACCGCTCAATAAAACTTCCGGTCCTGAATTTGTGACGCAGTAAGGTTTATTTTTACTAAAATAGTTTTTCTCCATAATATCATTCACTAATATATATGCTAAGACCACACTATAACCCTTTTACCAAATGAATATTATTGACTTGGTTATTTGAGTGTGTTGGAATAGAAAATTGCATAAGATTATTTCATACTTTATGCAGTACTGACTTCATGTAGCAGTTCGCAGTCCATAACAGTTAAATCAGCTTCTGAATTCCTAATTGAAACTTTACTGTGCAGTGCTATGACCACTTTTTCAACGAGAATCCGCAATGGAAGATGCAACTGCATTTCTGTAATGAATATAACATTCGCACCTTAATGCTTTCTATTGCCTTGAAATGAATCCATTACTTTGAAATGGCCCTATAAAATTTAAACTTTTATCATGCCATTTATTTCTACTGTTTTATTCATAATATAAATATATCATATCAACTTGGAGTTTTTTCATTCTGAACATTTACGACCCTTTTGGGTTTAACACTATGGCGACAATTACAGTAATATATTGCAACGAGCTTTATCAGAATAATAAAGAAAAAAAAAAAACTATCCATACTGTGTTTTAATTTATACTTTACCTTCTTCTAATAAAGCTTCCTTTCAACTGCATTCTTGCTCTTTGATGTATAAGTTATTTTGCATCTTTCATTAAGTGAAGATTTTCATTGCAGGTTCTCAATGCAAAGTGATCACTATACTAGACCCCTCTCCTTATAAAATATCTTATTGTCAATACACTAAAATACCTTCTCTGTAATTTTTATTTCCTCATAATTTGANTAAACAGTTCGTTACTTTTAATTTTGTCTCTTTTCTAACTCCGCCATGTATAAGTAGTTAGCAATTTATACGTACTTAGCAGTGTGATTTTATAATTTATATTTAATGAAAAATGTAAGGAACTTCGTTCCTACCGGGTGTCCCGTGACACCACACGTATTTTTTTGGTTTGTGCTAGACCATATCCCTAAGAAAATAATTGACTCCAGATAATTTTTATTATTATAAGTTTTCTCCTCTCTTGCGTTGCCCTGAAGGGAAGCTCAAAAGTGCTTTCTATAAGTAAGGAGATGTGGGCAGGCAATGTGTTTTCTATATTAGTATTGTTATCTCCTACTTCATAATTGGTCTGTAATATCTTTCCTTATTGATTCCCATGTGCATTCCTAATTCCGGCCAATCTTCCCGTTAATTATCTTCTTTGTTTATCTACCTATGCTGATTCCAATTTTCTCTCTTTTTTGTATTTTCTCTGAATTTAATCTAGATCTATATTGTAGATAGCAATAACACATCGAATGTAAGGAGCATTTTTCTTTAAGTTTTCTTTATGGAAGAGGAAACAGTTAAAGGTGAAAGTCCGAATGGTACAATAGAATGTGAATGAGCTTGGTATAAGGTTGTGGAGTTGGTGGTTGGGGGTTTTCGCTGCCGAATCACCAATATACCAGAATATCGGAGTGAGGATCCGGAGCAAGGTGTCGGATGTCGTAAAGCTAACAGGCTGCTGTATTCCCAACGGGGTTATACTGTCCTCACGATTATCACCTAGAAACCGTTCCTGTGGGGACATTGAGCTTCCTTCCTTTTTTAACGTATTCAATCCAAGGAAGTTTCTTCACCGCTCAATAAAACTTCCGGTCCTGAATTTGTGACGCAGTAAGGTTTATTTTTACTAAAATAGTTTTTCTCCATAATATCATTCACTAATATATATGCTAAGACCACACTATAACCCTTTTACCAAATGAATATTATTGACTTGGTTATTTGAGTGTGTTGGAATAGAAAATTGCATAAGATTATTTCATACTTTATGCAGTACTGACTTCATGTAGCAGTTCGCAGTCCATAACAGTTAAATCAGCTTCTGAATTCCTAATTGAAACTTTACTGTGCAGTGCTATGACCACTTTTTCAACGAGAATCCGCAATGGAAGATGCAACTGCATTTCTGTAATGAATATAACATTCGCACCTTAATGCTTTCTATTGCCTTGAAATGAATCCATTACTTTGAAATGGCCCTATAAAATTTAAACTTTTATCATGCCATTTATTTCTACTGTTTTATTCATAATATAAATATATCATATCAACTTGGAGTTTTTTCATTCTGAACATTTACGACCCTTTTGGGTTTAACACTATGGCGACAATTACAGTAATATATTGCAACGAGCTTTATCAGAATAATAAAGAAAAAAAAAAAACTATCCATACTGTGTTTTAATTTATACTTTACCTTCTTCTAATAAAGCTTCCTTTCAACTGCATTCTTGCTCTTTGATGTATAAGTTATTTTGCATCTTTCATTAAGTGAAGTTTTTCATTGCAGGTTCTCAATGCAAAGTGATCACTATACTAGACCCCTCTCCTTATAAAATATCTTATTGTCAATACACTAAAATACCTTCTCTGTAATTTTTATTTCCTCATAATTTGACAAATATAACAAAAACCATTTCCATCAGAGCAAATGCATTAACCACAATATATATTATTTAGGCACAATATAGTAAACAATAAATTTATTACAAACTGTAGAAAAGGAGTGACGAAGAATTGGTTGGAATGAAGTATGAAATGTAGAAAAGGGTTTACATTTTTAGTGATGGAAATACTCTTGACTTGACTTTATTTGGTTAATGGACGGTCTTCTTTAACTTCGGTACTACAATGCATTTGATCAATTCGACGATTTAATGACTTACCGGTTTTTAGATTAGACTTTTGCCTTAAGCTAAGGTGTAAATGAAAGCTATTAACAAGAGCTACGGTGATTTCCGTCTTGTGCTGAGTTGAGTGGAAGTTCTTGTGCGGTTTTCCAAGGCTAGGCAGTCTCCCCTACAAACGGATTTCCAAACATAAATCAGTTTGTCTGGTGATTTATAGCTTAGCTACCATTCACCCCTCGACCATGTCTACCTGGCAGTCACTTTACCGATTTATCAATATGTAAGAAGAAAAATTAAGGACTAAAATACGGTGAAGTATCGGGCAAGAAGTTGACGTAAATTTCCGGTTATTTTTTAGCATTTCCGCTGGCGTAAAAGTTTCATTTTTTAAAATTAATATTTACACCCTTATAGCCGTAATGGTGAGTGAGGTGTTAAGTTAGTTTTTTAATTTATTTTCTGCAGTTTGTATATAAAGAAGGTCGTTTAAGGAAAATCTGATGATAGTTTATAAATACAGTTTTATGAGCTTATTTTTTCTCAAGTTTTACTCAAAATATCTATTGGTAAAATTATTTATTGTTGTTGTTCGTAAGGCAATTGTTTTAATGGCTAGCTTGATAAGCCTTCATTCAACTTTTGCAGTTGGAAGGTAACGTTTAATGTTTAAGTTGATTCAGAAAAGAACCATAAACTGATAGATAATTGTGAGATAACGTGTAATGGTACATTCACCCCCATTAAGTATTTTCATTTAAATTATTAGCTAACCTACTCTGACTGTTAACTGCTGTCTTGTTACTAAATACCTTTGTGTCGTATGAAAATGTATTGTTATGTTCTCTAAATTACAGGTAATTTTACCATTGTATGTAAATTATCGATTTTTTATTCATTAATTATTTACTAAAAGCCGGCGAGGAGCTGGTGGATTGTTGTTTTAATCTTTACTATTATTGGTAAATTTTATTTTACACTTTTTCCCTGTATTTTCATTCGATGTTTTGCCAAATGCCCTTTTGAGATCCCAAGGGAGATATGGCGGTTTATAACCAAGATAGTGTCTTCGTCCCTACCCTTAGAGCTTTGCCAACGACTGTTGCTCCCCTGGAGTCGACGCCCGTGGAATCACTAATGTGATTAGACTCTTGGGGTCCCCAAGTACCCACTGTCAGAGGGTTAAGCTTGGAAAACAAAAATTCTGCAGAGGTACCTACAGACTTTGAAGTGGTTCGTTGCCTTTTCCCTTCCTCTACTAAACCCATTGTATTGTTCCAAACAAGAGTGACAGGTTCTCCTTCATCTTTATTCACGACCTGCCATCGAGGGCACAGCTCTTTCACTAAACTAAATAAAACGTCTCGTAGTTCAGTCATCGAGAAATAGTTATTTATATAACTAGGCAGCAAAATAGAATTTTACTGACGAGTGATTAAATTAGTCTACGAGCCGGAGGCGAGAAAATTAACGGTAATATATACTTAATTGACTGCCGAGGCAGGCAATCAATACATGAGGCATAAATGTTTCCTTTTCTGCCTTGTTGCATACAATATTTTAGTTACGGTGGCAGAAAAATGAAACTGCTAAAATACTATCTTTATTATTATAACATAGTTAATAATTATCAACTAAATTTAATTGTTTATTAAAAATTATTAGATAATTAAAACACTTTGGAATAATAAGTGAATAGCAAACTGAATCTAAAACAACAAAATGCAAAACACGCATTTATAACAAACAAAACGTCTGAATGAGAAATGCATAAAACAATCTATCTTGCAAATATTTTAATAAATTAAAAAAAAAGTAATTAGGATAAATCAAGAAAAGCATGCAGCAATGTAATCTAGAATTACGTCAATAATAATAATTAATATACATGTTTACATGAAGCTGGAGTGTACAGTGAGTGTACCCTACTCCGCTGAGTTATCAGCTTTTTTTAAATTTAAGATCTACTACTAATTGAAAAGAATTAACAGATACATATAAACAAATTGTTTTACAAAATACAGCTTATTTATTAAAGATTACTACTTATTAAACTATAATCTATCGTTTCTTTTTTTTATCATCACCTAACCACATTATATATTATGTATAATGTTATAAGATATAGACATAATAATATAAACTGTTATTGCCAACATTATAATAATACAAATGTTAGTTGCCTAATTTATAATTAAGCAGTAAAATTACAGATCCTTGTCCGAAATCAGTTCAATAATGCCTCATTTTGCTGCCGCAGGTAGATAAAATATAGTCCCTGATCCAAACTAAACCATTATTTGTATTTTATTATATTCTTTCTTATTATATTATTATAAATATTATTCTTATTATATTATATTATTATAATTTTTATTCTTATTATATTCTTATTAGCATTCTTAATGTTATTGTTTTGAATCCGCGCCTGTTCTGTTACACCGTGCCGTGCATATTTTCAGATGTTTTTCTTTTTGTTGAAATTGAACATTATAGATCTAGATTATTATAAATGCGAGCTTTTCGATAGTACGTTGCAACGTACTTCAAATTTACAATAATAGCCATGCCATGGGTTATAATATAATGATTATAAAAAGGGAATGCTGGATAATCCCTTATTATTTTATCATTCGTTCTAACTTTTCCTTCTACCTATACTTGGGCAAAACTTATTACTTCTAAATTTTGCTATATCCGTGAAACTCTTTTTTTAGAATAAGTAAAAATTACATTTAATAAATTAAAGTCAAATGAAGAGGCCTTAACTCTGACCTTAAATTATGGCTGCCGTATTATTTTAAATTTGTGAATATTTTTTTATTTTTACCTATAAAGGCGATTTCATAAACGTCAGAGAAAGGTTATTGTATTTTATTGTAGCTATTTAGAAGTATATATATTATTCAAAGGTAAAAGGACTTATGTCATTAGTATATTATAAAAAAAGCTGAGTATTTTTCATTCTTAGGAGCACAATGGTAGAATAGACTATTGAGGAGAAGAGTATTTCTCATTTTTAATCATTATATTAATTTATTACTCGTCATAATTATTACTTTAACTAGCGTACACGAATAAGTAGTTTAATGTACATGCCTTATGCAATAAATGAGAGCTCTTAAGTTTGTTCCTCCCATATCAAGTGTCTATTTTACTACTCACTTAAAAAATTAATTTTTTTCTTATTTTTTAAAAAATATATATTTTTAGATCCTCGACTGTGTTTTTCTCCAATGTGTGATAGCGACTCATCATGATATATATTTTTATTTAATAGATTAAGTGTATTGTTGTTTAGAATAAAATCCTATTTTATTGATTTTTCTGCAAACACTTAAAACATGTAACTTTATTTGCTAAGATCTACATTAGGTAATTACTTAAGTTAGATATCTAACCTAGTTATTACGATTCCAGTTATTAGTTTATTTCTTATTGTTGTTTTAGTGTGTTTTATTAAATATTCCCAATGCAGTAAATTCTTATCTCCGTATGACGTAGGAATTAATTGTCTATACCCTTTGCATTAGGGGTTGGATCAGTTCTGTTGACTGGGATTAAATCGGCCGCTAAAAGGTCAAACCCATAATAGAAACGGGCTAGGTCAAGTTGCTGGACGTTATTATTTCAGATGTTGGTCCCGAACTTGGATCATTATCAAGTCTTTCCCTTTCCTTCTTGGAGTTCATTTGCAAATTTGAACAAGCTCGGATGTGTTGTCCTAGTTATCAGTTACAGTAACCTAGTTGTCAGTTCATTGGCATTGGTTTGGCTACACCCATTACGTTACGGTCTTATGATTCTATTTACTCAAAATTCCGAACCCGAACCAGTTAATGTTAATACATTTTTCAATCATCCGGCTACATACGATCCTTACAGTCCAAAATGAGAGGCCTGCTGGGTCAATTGTTGGTTATATAAATTAAATAAAAATAAATTCTTCATTTTGAGTTAAAAAATAAACATTTTTCTTTCGAGCTTTCCGAATATAACGAAAGTCATGTGAGTGTTCCGAAAAACAAAAATTTTGTCTCTGATTTAAAAAAAAATCCAAGACATAAACTCTTTTCAGACATCAGGGGACTGTCTGTCGTTCAATTTTCGCGAACAAAAATATATTTGTTGATGGTAGATCATTAATAGCCCATTGCTGTTCCTATATAAGATTCAACCTTCAGCGCCAGTTTTTCTTCCACGTGTTTCTCATCCACGTGCACAAAAACATATATTTATTTGCACCTATACCTATGTTTAAAAGTAATCTTCCGATATTTAAGAAATTGAGATGATTTCTTGTCAATTTCAATTATCTGCGCACACTTTAAATTTTGATAAATTTATACTTTTTTCCATAAAAAAAAATCAAAGCTGTATAAACAGATTGGAATAAAGGAGGAACAAATTAAATTAATTAGACTTAGGTTGTAAAAGAATAACAACTATAAAGTATATGGGATAGGACGCGAGAAAGCTATGTGCCATACTAATTATTGGTAGACTATTTATTTAATTTCGATTCCTTTAACAAAAAAAAGGTGGATTTAAATTAGTTGCCTCCTTTAATATAACTTTTTTAATAAATCAATTTTTTACAACATATATGCAACAAAATATATGCTAGTAAAGCGATGTACATATTTAAAATTTACTGTTTGTTGCTAAGGTATAGAGATTGTTGTTTTTATATCTCGTTTTGAGTTAATTTCTCTAAATTATTTATTGTTATTGCCGGCCTATTATTCAGAGCTTCTACCCTTCATAATTTTCTCATTCTAGGATCTAGAAGCGAATTTCCCCTATCCCCTCGTTTTTACCCTTTGCCTCCCAAGTTTTTGAATATTTAAACATTTAATTTTACCCAATTTGAGATTGAAGCATCGTTTTTAGAGCCCCTTGTATCGATCTCTTTTTAAATTAACAAGTTAACTGATCCGAGAAATTAATATCTTTTCAGAGTGGAGTTGAATTGACGCAGTTTACCCTCACAAAGTTCATTCGACAATTCGATTTTACATTAATTGCTTTTAAGATTATAAGGAGTTTGAGAAGTAGCTTTAATCTTTTCACTTCTTGTGTTATTTAATAATTTTACTTCGATTTTATATTAGCAATTCTCTAAAAAAAAAATGAAATCTTGTCTTAAAGTAATCTTTTCGATTAGATTATTACAACTATTAACATTACAAATTAGACTTTTATAATGCATTGTTCTTAAACAATTAACATTTAATCTACAATCAATATGAGTACGCCCTACAATTTATCAACTAAAATTAAAAATATTAGATAACTTCAGATCAAGACCGCGATACACCCCACTATGTTGTCTTATGATTAAATTAATACATACTATATATTCTATTAATAATACAAATTAATAGTCGAGATAATTGACTTTTAATTAAGTGTTAGCATAGCATACAATTTTCACATTATCTAGCTTTAAAAATTTGGAGATTATTTTTCTTTTTTCTCTCTAAACGCTTGGATATTGGAGAAGAATGGAGAGAAAAGAAATATTGTAATGTGTACTTTGTGTGAAACTATCTTTTCCCGATGTTTTACTAGTATTATAGATTTTTAGCCAATTTTTGTATCGTAGTATTTCTCTTATATTTTCTTTATCACTGTTTTCACTGTATACATTTTGCTTTCATGCTAACCGAAGATGAGGGAAGCTATATGATCGTTCTAAAAGAAGAAAAAATTTTATGTCTCCGAGTTCTAACATTCCAAGATTGAAATCAGTTATTAGGGAACATTCTTGGATGTGTGTCCTATCTGTAGGTCAGAAAACAAGATTTTAAAATAGATTTAAAAAAGTTTATTTTATATCAAATTAAAGAGCATAAAATTCCCTACAAAAAAGGTTCTATATACTTATTGTACAATTGTACATGTTAATTTCCGATATAATCACTCTCAAAATTAATAAATTCGTAAAATCTTCTGCTAGGAGTGACAGTGACACAGTTGTTATATTCATAATACAACAGAGTATAAAATCTTTTTATTTTATATTTCTACAGTTAACGATTTTATACAGTTGCTTTATTCATTTTCATATAACAGAAAGTTTGAAATGGTGGAGAGGGAGAGGTGTGAGCGGGTTTGGTTAAAAATGGTCATTCTTGGTCCATTTTACTTTTTCTCACCTTCTCCCTAGGTATATAGGGAAAGTAATATTTTTAGAAGTGAGAAGTGAGCGGGGGAGAAAAGAATTAGAATTAGTTGTTTTTAGGATCTCGAGGTCATCCTATAAACCCTTCTTTTTGGTAATTCCTTGCTTTTGGTAGTTCGTCCGTCCTCCGTCGCATCTTGTATAATCATATTTCCTGCTCTGTTCTTGACATAATTAATTTAAATGATTATTTGTTTAACTTTGTATTTACTCTTGTTCGTAGTAGTTATTGCCAAACATCATAAGTTTTCTAATGTATTTATAATTATCATGACAACATGGTTTTACTGAGAAGAACACACTTAGCTACTGCTTATACTCATATGTAGTAAAAAATAACACATATCTATACGTTGAATTGTGGTAGACACTGTTAAAGTATGATAAGGGAATTAGCTTTTGATAAGGGATTCATGAGAAGCTTTTTATAGTATGATATTATAAATATCCCTTGACACTGCCGATGCTTAGTATTGCACAGATGGAATCCTGCTGATCTCTGCTTCACACTTCAGTAGTCACTAAGCCGATTTCATACTCTTTAGCTGGAAATATTAATAGAAAAGCCTTTCCAACCCCACAATTTTCTCTATCTCCAATTTTAATAACGTCTTGCACTTGTATGTTAAATTATATTGCTATTCGATTCTCGCCTTGAGCAATAAAATCAAGAGAAGTTAAGTCTATCTGTAACTCTTTTGAATTTAATTTTCAATGCCTTTGTTTTTCACACACATTTTTAAAATATGTTCATTTTATTATATCTATAAAATTATAATTATAATTAAAGAAGAGAGACAAATAGAGAATAATGACAAAACTAGATGAATTTCATTCTAAAAGTAGAATTTTTATTGTTTAGTGATATTATCAAAATATAAAATAAGTTCGATATCATCGGTGTAATTCTAATATGTACCTCGTAACCCTCTTTTTCGATTTTTGGGTCATGAGTTATTCACATGGTTAAAAGTGCACTGAATTGATTGGAAAAATACCACCTAAGCCGCAGGGGTTTGATTTTAGTGCTATATCCTGTAAATAAATACCTTGTATCCAAAACTGGTGCAGTTCGTTTGGGTTACGAAGTTTTTATATTAATATTAAGAAATATATTATGGTTTTTTTGCTCTCATGAAAAGTTTAGTTTCTTTGGGTTTACGAGGTATTAGAATTACACTGACGATATGTTGCTAGTCGGTGCATTCTGGCTGAAGATCAAAGCATTTATTTTGATTAAACCATAGCATTATTCATCACTGTGCTCTGGTGCTCTGTTTCCTTGTATTAGTTAAGTCCATTGCTGAGATACTTACGTTTCTCTGTAGAGCACAGCACCTGGGTCACTAGACTTTGGATTAAAGCCAACTTGACTTCAAAGCTCTACGTGGTTGTAGCCAGAAGGAACAATCCTAAAGCTACTTCTCGAGTTTCCTTAAACCCTTAGCCACAGAACCATGAGACATGACCTCTATCTTGGTATAAATCATAGCCATCTTCCGTGTCCAAGTTTACATTTACTTACAACTTCCAACTCCTTTTGTCTTACCGACCCTTTTATGTGTAATATTTCCTCTTTATAAAGCTACTTCTATTGCTTGACGCAAGTTAGGAGTTACTTGTTTTCCTTTATTTAAGTTTATCTTTTAGCTATTGTTTCTGGTTACTACTAAACCATTTTATCTTTAACAACTGATTTATTTTTTCAAATAGTGATAATAATATTGTAAAATTAAGTCCCAATATAAATCAGACACCTATAAGACCTACAATGACTTTTTTTATTCTAAGTTTTAGGTCTTTACGGAGTGATCAGTTTCTTTACATATAAATATCTATGTGATCATTATAGTCCAGTCATTAGGTAGTTTCTTAAAACAAATTCTGGAGTATTTATAATTTTTTGCTCCTTTATGTTTTTTGGGGTGCTGATTACGAATCTGAGGTTTGCCACCAAAAATGTTTTAGTTAAAACATTGCATTTGCATGGTAAAGATCCCCTATGTTTCATTAATTTATCTCTAACCGTTTAGATTTTAAAATGTATTATCGAAAAGGTTATTTTGCTATATTTGCCCCTCCAAAGGGGACAAAATATTGGAAATAGAAAAAAAGTGTCAATTAAAAGCTCATTATTTTTCACAGTAGAATCCAAATATGCTATCAAAAATATACATCCCAATTTAAAATTTTGAAGTTGGGTGGCCTGGGGGCAAAGTGGGTGTTTGCCCCTAGTGGGTGATAGCATGAAAACAAACTTCCCTTAGCATGATAGAGATCCCCCAAGTTTCATTAATTTATCTCAACCCGTTCAAAAGTTACGAGGGGGGGGGAGAGACTTTTGGACCACCCTGTATGTATATGTAATATGTAAGTATATTTATATATTATGTATATGTATGTATTTTTAGGAAGGGAGTGTTTTTTGCGGGGTAATAGATTTCTTGGCACGGAACCCCGCTGCCTGCTGTGTGGTGTTGTATTGAGCTTGAATGTCAAAATATTACGCTTACTTCAACCCGTGTTTGCGCCTAAACGGTACGCGTGACGAAAAAAGTAGTTAGGATCTATAATATAGGAAATTTTATGAAGATTGTTTTAGTGAAGAATGAATTTTTACCAAAAGTTGATAGTTTTTGAGTTATATGGCAAATACCGAAAGAAAACGTTATTTTTTCATGTTTTTTGGCTATAACTCAAATTCCAACNATCAAGTTAATTAAGCAAGAACTGAACAATATATGAAGAAAATTATAATTAATTAAACACGATAATAATATAACAAATTAATAACATTAAGAAGTCGAATTACATGTAAATAATAAATTAATATTTAATGATTTAAGAATAATAATTCAATCAAATTAAGCATTCTTAAGATTAAGGTTAAGGAATCCTCTCCTAGTCAGCGCCACTAGTCAGGTAATCAATCTTTGAGTCAATTCACATTGTAGAAATTATCATAAAAAGGAAGTATTTTCAAAATCTATGGAAAATCCAGTATATAATAAAATCCAACAATATATTATAGAATAAGAGCAGAATAATAATGAATTAATAAAAAGCAAGTAAAGTAAATTTATAGATTTAAAATAACCCAAGGTTCTCGGTGATAAATGTAAGATAAAAGTGTATAAGAGTAAACTTATGCTAAGTTTTCAATGTATCATAATGTTTCTTTGTTAATATTCCGTAAATAGTGTATTCATTATTTATTTTTAATTTATTACTGGTTTAATTTATTACTGTTTTAATTGTTAACTTTAACTGTGACTTTTTATGTGACGAATCCTGTATGGGATCATTGTATATAAAAAAATGTTTAACTGTTCAGATGTGGAATATTTCTATTTATCATAAAACCAATGTTAATAAGTAACGTAAGTAACAGATGTACAATAATTATTATTATATAGTTGTATGTATATGATATGAATTGATTGTAATAATTATATAAAAAAATTCTAATTATTATAATTTGTAATGTTTAGATAAGAAAAGATCAGAAGGTTGATATGAAGATGACCTTAATAATGTTACAGAAAGGGTCGAAACGTCTCAAAAATAAAATGAAAAAAGAAAAATAATAAAAAACTGTAATTTATTCAGAAAAACACCTTAGATATTCATCTATATAAAAAAATATTTTTATATTCAAATCAATAATTATATTCAATATTAAAATGTTTTCGACAGTTTAATACTCAAATGTGGGCCCAGAAGATAAAGACGTTTAATTTACAAAAAAAAACGTCATTGTTATAGCTAATATACCTACTGCCTATGCAGAATACGTCACGTGGAGGGTGATAAATAAAATTTGAGGACGATATTTGGTTTAGTTTTTGTACCAATTCATCTTTGCGCCGAGTTATTTCTTTAGTTTAACTTTATTGTTCTATTTTGCTTTTTTATAATAATTGCTTTCAAATTTTCTTTCGGTTATTATAAATCATTCTTGTTATATTCCTATTTATCTATAATATGTAATTAAATAGGTAGGTTACAATCCGGTTTTAACTTCACAAATGAAATAGAAAACAAAACAAAACAATAGTCGAATTTGATTGTTTTAATCGTCAGAGATAATAACTACTTTAATATTTGATTAGTCGTTGAATCAAATCCCCCTTCAGTTCTAAAATCGTACTTCTAGGGTTGAAATTAAAATATTAAGTTTATTGTTCCTGTATATACTCCAACGTTCCATAGTTCCATGTCTCTTGCAGCTATTAATTTTATAATTTCAACTTTCTGTAGACAATATAGTAGGATCTGAGCGAATTAAGCTATATTTCACTCTGACGCTTGAAGGCTCTCTTCCAGTTGAAAAGTGACACGCTGACAATCTAGACTTGAAATTCAATCAACACAAACCATCTCTCCTCCGTAACAAAATTAATGCAATCCTCTAACTTTCACCATATGAATCCGAAAGATACCTGCACTGATTTAAATTTAATTGGTTATTTCTCTCAACTTGCTTCTAAAGCCAAGTCCACACCAATAACAATTTGCGTTGTACGGGCTGTGTACTGTACGTTGAATGTGATGTGAGTGCACACAAGGTCACACTCAAATATTTTTAATACATTGCACTGCACGCTCACGAACCATCCAATATTGGTTTTCTTGTGTTCATCATGGGAATTTCAATTTATGAGATATACATTAACTGATTTTGAGTTGAATTTAAAGACTTCTGTAACCTAGTTACAGGCTTTTAGTTATACTTCATGACTGGATTATACATAAATAATTGAAAGTTTATGCCTTGTCTTGTCTGTTGGTCTTTGTTTTTCAAAAACTACTTGACTAATTTAAATCAAATTTTGATGGTTGGTCCAAATTGGCCCATTGTATTGTCACAGGGGCATTTAATGTGTGGTTGTTTGGACCAAAATTATATTGTTTACGGTTCAAACATAATAAAGCTATCAATATGCAATTTTTGTTTTGCGGTAGTTGATTGAAAAGTGTATTGAGAACTCAAGTTTGAATTGTTAGATATTTATTTTTTATTTCAGTCTTTGAGACGTCTGTACTTGATGTTTTGGCTGGTTGCCACTGGCTGATTAGCTTAAAGTGGATACAGGGTGAAAGCCAAACCCAGTATTTATTTGACCTAAAAGCAAAGAGATTAATTTGAACATGTTCATTGGTACAACGTGCGTAATCCATCCTTACAAAACACTATTGTATATTTTTAATTAATATTTTAAAATAAGTATTAAAATATAGAATTCAATAGTCAATTGTTTATATTGTTTAACGTATAATGACAGACCAGTTTCATCCCGAATTATTTAATATTTGTGAATTAATTACAACTTTTTTTATCTCTATTAAAACCCCATAATGACTTAAATTCGTTATTGTGACATTCGATGAATCCTTGGGTTTTTCAAACGTAGCATAAAGAATGTTAGGAAATTTATTTTAGCAAACATTAAATCACAAAAGATCAAGACAAAATAAAAAACGTCAACTGCAACCGTTAATTGCTGCCTGTGTTCGAAAAAATGCAATTAAAAACTAGTCTTGTTGTGTCTCATACATAACATTGGAAATGATTGGCTGGATCTGAAGTTTCCCAGTAAAAAGGCAACAGTCCTTTGATCTCACCAATGTTTTGCTTTATTAAAATGATTGGTTTTCAACTAATTGCTTGATTTTGAGAAAAAATGAGCTTCTACGTTTAAATTCAATTTTGCAAAGTCACCAACAATAGCAAGTAAGAAGAATTGATTTCCTACTTGTAATGGAGTTAATTATAATTTGAAGTAGGTACTTCAGCGCTTTATTCAGAAAAATATTTGTTGTCTGCCAGTCTTACTTCTTTGTGCACCAACTTGTTTTCAATATTTTGCATCTGCTCTAAGAATTTAGCTTTTTTGAGAGGTGAAATATAACTCGTGTAATCTAGCTTATCTCATCACTTCCTGTAGGTGGAAAAGGCTTATTTGAGATAAGTGGCAACTAGAAGAAGGATGTCAGGTTAGGAGCCTTGTCTATGGAGACGCATTCCAAGGCATTTTTGTCTTGGAACTCGTCATTGATCCCTTGTGTGCACGTGACCACAGCTATCAATTCCCACCCTCGTTTTCTTTTGTATTGCTCCAACGTGTTATTACGCTTGTAACCATACTCTCAAATCCAATTAGATCTGTTAAAAAACAATTCTTCGACTAGAGTTAAATATAACTCAAACCATGGAGCCTTCAAGATTTGATTGGTATTCTACCTCGTAACTAAAAGTGAATTAAACATATTAGCAAATAATCCATTGATACTAATTTAAATTGTAATTCTGAGTCCCGATTATCCTGCTTTAGTTGAAATCTGTTATTAAATAGAGTAATATTAATGGTGCAAGATACACCAACCGATGATTTCTAGAGTGCTCTTTTTTCAATTCATTTTTAAAAATAAAATTGTTTGTTTCAAATTGTTTTAGTTATCTATTCCTAGCATTGTGCTACGTGGAAGCTACAATTTCACAATATTAGAAACATTTCCCCATTTGTCAATTTAGCGGTGGGTTTCAATGTTTTTTTTTTTTTTTCCTATTGCATTACATACATAGTGAGCAATGTCTCTATTGTTGCGCTGCAGCCTTTCTTTTAATTACTTCTAGATATAGCTGAGTGAGGATGCAGTTTTCTATTAGCAAATACTAGTTTTTTATAATAATATATTTCGAAACACCACTAAATAAATTTAAAACTCTATCGTCTACTGTGTTACAAATAACACAGTTCTCACTCATTAAACCATAATATATAAATATATTCATGTGAAAATTAAGTATAAAGTGTAATTATTTATGTTTTGTCTGTAAACTTATTAGAGTAGTTTGTTTCCTGTATGGAAAGAACTAATAAATTCTACTTTTAGTCTGGTCTTTAATCCGCATTGACTCCTAGAAGAGTTTATTTTGATGTTATAGCTTTTAAAATAAAATATACTAGGTCACTATTTTTTTATTCCTTTGTATTTCGACTAGGCTAATGTTAAAAAAGAGAAACTCGGATGTAACTGCTTTAGTTCTAATGTTTAATAGTCTAATGGAACGTGATGTTTGGACAGTAATGGAAATTAGGGAGGGGGAAGTAGTTGACGTACCTACAATTACTGTCTACCTATCTTACTCTCAGTTCAAGGTATTTGTAATCTTGAAGGTATCCATTATTGTTGAACATTAGAGTTGAGTGGATGTTTAGTCAGAATGTCCAAGGTCGTTAACTTTGATTTCTTTGCTTTGATGAGCATCTTCTCTCTGTCTCATTTGATGTAATGATAGTGAGCTCTTACAGCAACATCCAAATCTGAAATATCATTGTAATTGACTTCTTGACATAGGGAAACAAAATGAGAAAAAAAAGTTTATTTTTACTGTCATAGTACCTTGATGTTTAAAATTAAGCAAAATTGGTGTAGCCTCATCATTTTACATATCTCTAGAAACAGTACCTCTAAAGCATATTTCTCTTAGAACTTTTCTGCTAAGGCGTCTTTTGTTATTGCAAAAGCCTAATCTTAACCATGTATAATCATTGTGGGAGTAAAATAATTCCATGTGAACTTTCAAATAATTTATTTAGTCGATTTACAATTTGTACATATACCTATTTCATATAAAACCGACATCGATAAATATGTCGGATGTCGCATTCATCTCTTTTGCACAAACTTTCTTGTTTAAGCGTAACACTAATTGCAATAGTTTTAACCTATAATTAATATAGACATTTACCTTGGATACTTACTTCATGCTATATCCAACAAATTTGTATTATAGTTCACATATTTGCATAATCCAAACTTTTTCACTAAGAATGTTGTAGTAATATTCAACATGTCCTCACAATAGAAGAAATGTAGTCAATTTAAATTATATAGCTTACTCCCAGGTAGCAGCAGTTGTCAATCAACTCTTTGATATAATTTGAAATCTTAATCAAGTTTTTTTTCATTATTACTTCTCAAATGAACTATTATAGTCCACTCCTATTAACATCTACTCACACACTTACGTTTTATCATCATTTCGACTTATGGGATTGGAGTTATAAAAGTTTATAACATTATTAAGTTAATTTTATGTGATAACCACTGCTGTTGACTATTGTTAAATGTTACTTTGTAATAAGTACCCGAGCAATGATACATATTTTTTTATAACATGTAAGATATATGTACTTGTATGGTATAAAAAATTATGTTCTTTTTAAAAAAATTGGATTGACATTTGCTGTGGGTGGTTAGTGGGACGACCCCTACAAGAAATACTATCAAACAATTTTTTAATTAATCCTATAAAGCCAAAGTTACTGCAACTACATGTCTTGGTGCAACACTGAATAATGTAATTACCGTCCTTTAATTAGAATTAATGGTTTGTTTCCCGTCTAGACTGTGTATTCTTGTTGTTCATGATATTAGAGCTGGTTTATATATGAGTTTTCCTCATCTAATTTACGTTTTTGTTATTTGTGAATCTTTATTTAGATTTATCTTTTAGTCAGATCCCATTTAACTAACTTAAAAGTTCTTCTTTGTGTTTATTATTCTTGTTGTCTGTTTAACGATAGTAATCTCTTTGTATTTTGTCTTTTTACCACGTTTTTCGGTCTGATAGCGAACCATTATATAATTCGTTTTTCCAAACAAGGCCCAAGCCTTGTACCTTTTTTGTAAAGATAGGTTTGTCTGCGATGTATTGATATGTGTTTGCCTTTTATCCATTGAGTTTTAAACATTTCTCTCACTATGGGATTAAAGAATGGACTTGGGGAGGTTTAACAATGGGTGTTTCAGTTCGGAAGTTTTAGAATGAATAAAAAAAAGGATAACAATAGACGGTTTTAATACTCTGACAGTGGACATAGTGGAACGGGCTACAGTATCCGGAGTACAAAGAACTGTACGAATATCTTATTACAGTATTATCACATTGCAAGTTCTAGCTAGGGTTCACCAGGCCACTCAACTCTGATTTATACCTTCATACTAATCTAGAGTCGATATCATTGAATACGTACTTTTAAGCTATACCTGACAGGTAGACCTGTGCATGGGTATTATCAAGTTATGACTTAACTGTACATTTATGATTCCCGCACCCACGCTCTGTGGTTTCCCTGTACAGGTTTATTTGTTAGAAATGCAGCAACGTTTATGGCTAGGCCACCTTTCTGAAGGAACTACTAAGCATGTCAGTTAACATTAAATTAGAGTCATTGTTTATTGTTGTATTGATAAGATTTCTTGTTTATTAAGTAAGTACTTCTTGTTAATTATGTCTTCACATTCTAATTACGCAATCATAAATATAAAAAAAAAACTAATTTTTTTACTTCTATGGAGAAATCCTAGAAACTTCTCGAAATTTTGTTATGAACGCCTTGTGGTTTAAAGTCGAAGAAAGAGGTTTAGTACCTTGCTAAAAATAAAAGTTAACTTCTAGGTTAAAATGTAGAAGCTTGGTGCGTACAATATATACCTACTCGTAATAAAATGTGCTCAAGAAGACACTAAGGCTAAAAAATATCTTGCAATTTTTTTTTTACAATTTCAATTAATAAATAAAAATACCATAGTTGTTCTTATTGTTTATAGCGATAGTGTATACAATAATTATCTTATACGTAAACTGTGGCTTTAATATCATTTTTTACTTAACCATTGATTCTTTATGTAAAAAAAAAACCATAAAATATGTTCGAAATCCACTCGGGTTGTGTAAATTGAATGATAAATTAAAAGCTTAGTGTTCTGTTGATTTATTTTTAATTCTGTTTTTATAACGCATGTTAATGTTGTCCAATTGAATTAGGGGATAATGCCTTGATGAAGCTGGCCTCTTGCAGAATATTTATTGAATAGCTATAAAATTGTATATTATGATTAATCTTTGTCAGAGATGTAATACGCTTTGTTTTATTGATTTTAATGTTTTAAAGTACATACCGTATTTTAATCCTGTTAAATTATTTTTCGCTTGTTCCATATTTAAAATATTTTTATTTTTTATTTTACTCCATTTTTCAGGATACGTATAATTGTTTAAGAAACTGCACCATGGTTGAATGCGGCCTGTTAGACCGACCATTGGATATCAATTTAGGTTTTGTCTCTCATTTTCGGGATAGATATTTTTCAGGAACTTATTCTGTAATATCTTATACTAAATAGGGAAAATATAGAGACTATATTTACTGATCAGCTTTCTATTTCAAACTTCCATCAGTGGCTGAGATATGTGCCCATTAAATAGTTACATTATTGGGCCGCCTATTCCTTTCCATAATTGTTATTTTTATAAGTATAACAATATGGTTTTTATGGTAACAATGGTAAATCGTATTTACCTGAATTATTGGCTTTAATTTGTTCCAAATTTTTTCCAATTATTTAAAATTAGATCTGACTTAATTTTATAATGACAGCATTCTTATACATTAGATATATAATGAGAATATATTTTTATGGCTCGAAAATTCGATGGATTTATATGCGTTTTAAGTACCCCTGTAAGTAACCTTAAGTAACCTAAAATGGGGTTTTTAAAAATGTCCGTGTTTTGGCTCTATAGTGTGAAGTCTGAGTGGACGCGTGGAGTGTAAAAAAACCTTCTAATCCGATTTTAATGAAATTTGACCTACATGTCCAGAAAAATCCCACTATCTTGTTCTATCTTTTTTCGGATAGATTTTTATATTTTATAGCCATTATTCTATTCTAAAGGTAATTAATTAATTTCTTCATTTTATGTTTTATTTCGATTAATCCTCTTTTTTATGGAGCCATTAAGCATATTTTATTTTTCTTTTATTCTTCCCTAAATACTATTAATATTAAAATATACGATCTTTAGCACTCAATTTCCCTAATGGATGGTCATAATAAGCGTAATAATTAATGTTTTCTCATATTTTTTTAATATATTTCTTTTTTTTATCCTATACTTAAAACCTCTTGTTATCAATTAGAATAATTAAAATTTAATGTAATGTTAAAAAAAAAAAAGCAAAAAAAAAGCATTACCTGCTGCTCTTATTGTTTAAGCTGAGTTAAGATATTATTAATATTTATCTGCTCATATTTCCATTCAGTTGTTAAGTTTCATACATTTTCCAGTGTTACGAGTGCACTCTTGCAGTCATGTTTGTTAGTGATTAAACATAATAAAAAATATTTTATCTACGACTTGCATTGTAAGTGGACTTTACATTGCTAATAACAGGGAGGGAAGCGTTACTTCCCTCCCTTGGGAGTAAAAAAAAACAATCATACCAACAAGTAATGTTTTTTAGCTGTTTTGTTTACTAATTTTTCGGGAAGGTTGCTTTAGGTTATCAAAGTCTTTAAATTAAAAACAAACTAGACGTAATTAAATTAAAAACGTATATATTTAGTATAAAAATTATTTTAATAAATCAAGTAACTAATAATATCAGTTTAAGGTATTTAAATTAAGTGAATTTTTAGGTAAAAGTTTTAAACCTACAAACTTTAGCTATTACCCATGGTGCACTAGTCGTAGATAAAATTTAATACGCAACATGGATCGAAGTATTTCTGCTCTCGGGATTATCTCCCTCGGCAAGCCTCGAGAGCTAACTCATTTATCTCCCTCGGCCTTGCGGCCTCGGGAGCTAATTAAGTTTTCTTAACCTTGATGAAAAAAATAAAAACTTAACCTCGAGCAGGAAAACATACTTCTCTCCCTTGTTGCGTAAATAACTATTGCTGCTGTCCTTTTTAGCTGCTGTGATTTTGATTCTATTAAAAATAAACTTATTTGTGATTGTGATAAGAGTTAAAGAATTCAACCGTGCCAAATTTTTGTTTAAAATGTTTTGAAAATTAAAAAAGTATTTAAAGATACAGTAAGTAAAGAGACCTGAAATGAAGAAGGCAAACTAAAGCGAAGTTAATCTTTAATAAACAAAAACCAACTTTTAAACTTTATTTTTCTTAACGATTTTCAAATTTTGGACTGGTTTTAAAACGTAGTTTTTTTAATACTTTGTTGATTGTGGTGAAGGTAAACTTTTAAATTAAAAATGCAAAATTCTTTGGTTATAGAATTTTTAAAATATAGATATATAGGCATATTCATGTTTATTATTAAAAATTTATATTGATTTTTACTTAGTTTTCATTTGAAAAATATATTACTGAATATAAAAAATCAACTATTAAAATACACTTCGCTGAAGAATTGAATTAAATTAAGGCTCAAAGAACTAGCTGCGTATTTTGAAGAACAAGACAAGGATTATGCTTGTATAATAAAATTAACTTGTATCTAAGAATATATTTAATTTAATGTTATAGATTAAAAGTAAACAAAAAATTATTTGTTTTGATTATTATAGATGTTCTGGTCAAACGAGTAAGCTTAAGTTAATTATCAAGTATTATATCAAATATTATGTGAATAAGGTGATTTATTGTATTTTAATTACTTATAATTTTTTAATTAGGTAAGATTTAGAAGTATAGACACCTCGGGATATTATTCTCATGAATGAAGTAAGATAGATGAATATACTTTGTTTTAGATGTCCTTGTTATTGTTGGATGTGAATTTTAAAGTTAAAGTCATAGTCCTAGTTCTGTGAATGCAAGACGTCTAGACATCATAGGATTTAGTTTAGGCAGAGTATGACTGCGTGGTTTAAGACATCATCAGGTAGCTTGCTATCCTTGAACCCGATTCTGCATCGTACCTACTTCCACTCCTTGCCGTTTTTCCTTTTAACCTTGACTGACTGACTTTATTCAGCTGAAAGCCTAACAATGTTGTTATTTCATAAGCACTGCCTCAATGGGAAACCCTTGTAAAGCTGTAATAAAGGTCACTTATTCTCCTTTATTAATTAATCTATTGGTTTTACAATCGCCGTTTTGACTACTGGGATTTACAGGGGGGCCGGCCTAGCTGGAGTGGTTTGCTTACTGGCAACTCGCCTGAAACCAGGTTCGACAGATCTGATAAGATCGAATCCCAGAGAGGGGGGACATATATTTCAAACTGATGATCTCATCAAGTAGATGGGTAAAGTGACCGACACCCGTCCTGTAATAACTTAATCTTGATTGGGACGTAAAAGAAACAGCAAAACTTTTTTTTTTAAATTAAGATACTTAATCAAGATACTTTGTTTGCATAGTTATAACAATATTTATTACAATAAAAATTCAGACTATCCGTTTTCTGCCACTATCTTTATCTTGCTGATTGATGATCTTTCATTTATATGAAGGTTTTTTGTTTAAGGGAAACGAGAATAATTGTGAAATTAATTTTTACCAAATAGTAGGATGAGTTCTAGAAAGAGAGCTTTTACCATATCAAGATATTTGTTAAATTTAATATTTGAGCAATAAATTTTGATTAGTGTGTCCCTTGACTTTATCTTGGATATTCTCGAAAATATTTAAAACGTATCGTTGGGAAAAATATTGTTAACATAATTATTAGTATATTTTTAAAACTCGTAGTGTTGATAAAAACTCAGTCATGTTTTAAGAGTTTTGAGTTAAACTTATAAAATGTACCTTTGATATAAAACCCTTTTTCCGGAAGAAACTTATGTTAACATTGTTAGAGAAGTGCGTGGACTGGACAACCTTATGGCTGAATTTTTACTTTTTACTCTAATTAGGGACGTGTCAGATTTCGCATTAGCGTGAAATATAATAATATTAAAAATATTTTTTTATTTTTTTTTATTTTTTTATTTTTTTATTTTTTTTTTTTTAAACTGACTAAAAATGAAATTTTTCCAACTTACTCCACTTCTAATTCTTTTAGTTTAACCAAAAGCAATTAGGGCTTCTTTGGCATCTCTGAAAAACATTATTATAGCTAAAAATAAATGTTGTGACGAAATCACTATTTTTGGATATAGCAAAAATCTGAGGCCTCGTTCAACCAACACTTCATTTGTAACACATATAAATTAAATATATCTTTACATGCTGAAGTCAAGAGGGCATATATAGAAAGCAGAAGTTTAAGTATGCACTCGAATTCTTTAAATTTCTCATAACACCTTGTATCGTGAACCTAAATAAATCAATCGAGAAAATAAGTGAGGAGAAAAAATATGTTTTGTAGAAAAATAGGAGATCGAAGTCGAGAATAGCTTGGTTAAAGAAAGAGCCAAGTTGAAAAAAATTGTGTATTAAGGTAGAAAGCACTAATGATATAAAAAGAGTAATGAGCAGGAAATGTTTTTCCGTTCTTTTTTTTTAGAAAGATCGGTGTGGTCAGGAGTGAATTAAAGGTAGTTAGGTTTTTGTTCTTGTGGCCATCTTAGGGTATAAAATTCCCTCATTTGCTTGTTATAGTGTTGAATTGGGATATTTGTTGTAAAAAAACAACATTTATGTTTAACTACTGAAGCTATTAACAATTACATAATAGTATGCGTCCATTTACACCGATCTTAAATTTTTGGCTGGTTCGTTATCAGTTTAATAATTTACAAAATTTGCGTTACTTAAAAGTCTATGAACCTACCGTACCTCTGATTGTATGCTCAATTGGCTGCTTTAGTATGCTGATGGTGACGGCGTTTTGAAAATATGAATAGTCCAATACGCTAATAAAAAAATATATTTTAGATAGACTTTCTGTATTTGGTTTAGATTTCCATTTGTTGATTTCCTTCAAATTATTATTTTGTTTATAACTAAATCTTAATTATTTATATCTAGTTAATTAATGTTGTCCTCTATTTTAGATAAAATAATTCATTTCATGCTAATTTCTTATTTGTATATCAGAATTATTTAAAGTAATTTATTTCTAAATAATTCTTATTTTAATATTGTCCATTGTTTGTAATAGGTAGAGCAATGAATGATTAAATCCCGTTTTTGAATGTGTGAATACAGTGTGACACCTGCTGAGGCTCGGAGCTATTCACGCTCTGCTAAGTTTTAATGCAATTATACCGACAATTCTGAATTGACGATGAACTTGTTTTCCTATTCTACACAACTAGTATTTTGTATTTCTGCAGTTATACTTGGGTCTGTTCTATTATTTTTTACTGCTATAGTTTAAAAATTAGTACAAAAAAGAGAATTTTAATTATATGAATATGTATTATTAATTTAGAATTCAAAATGGGAGACGATAAATTCTAACTTAATTAAATAAATGGTCCCAAAGTATGATATCTTTAGTTTATATGTAACTAGCTGGATACCCGTGCTTCGCTACGGAGTGTTTTTAAATTTGATAAGTTTATAAACTACCAGGAAAGCATACAAATTCTTTTACTATGCGAGAATATCTAGATTCTATCCCTCCTACTTATATCCCCCTCCTCTTTGATAAGATCATTTGCAAATATCCTAAATTTACCCCCCT